>QJNU01000405.1:0-69887 GCA_004154915.1 Monosporascus ibericus
TTTTTTTTCGCGTATGTCTAGGATTCATTTAGCTTTATATATTAGTGTATTTTTTCTGCTTCTTTTTTAAACCCTATGTTATGTTTAGTAATGTCTGCTGCTAACTCGAATAAAGAAACTTAAAAAACTGAATGGAGTTTAACTTTAGGTGATAATTCTAATTAATAAATTCTTTTTTTTTAAAATCTTTTGGTAATCTCATATGGGCCGATATATCTAAAGTCGGGTTTTTTATTTGGTCGTTTAGTCTGGAAGTTTTTAGTAGCTAAGTAAATTGTCTTTCCCTTTTAAAAAGGTAATCTTTTTAACTTTTTTGGTTATAATATTTTTTTTTTAGTTACGTACGAATTCAAGTTTTATCTTTATTTCTTCGTATAATTGTTTAAGTTATTTTAATTAAAGAATTACTTTAACGTTGATTAATCCCTTTAAATACGCGTTTTTATAAACTTTTAATATAAAATTAAAGTTGACATTTATTAAGATCGTCTTAATACTTTTACAATAACTAATATTATAGGTTAGCTATACGGTAAGTAACTTTTAAACTTAATCATTTTGCTTATAATCAATGTAATATCGCAAGTAACTTTTTAATATTTTGTTAAGTTTTTTTAATTATCCGTATATTTAGGATTTAAATACGCTAGATAATTTATCATTTACACTCAGCTATGCTATAAGCCCTCATTAAAACTTCGAAATAAATGTTATTCCTTTATTTAAAATGATTTCCGTTAATAATCCGTATGTTCTTAAATGTATTTTTAAAAAATGTATACTATTTATTTTACGTCCATATCCTTATTATATAGTAAAAAGTAAAAGGTTTGATAAATTGGTTAATAATTACAAAGATGCTATCGTAATATATACTCCTAACTAGGTCTTTAGATGATAAAAGTTTAATAATAAGGTCGAAAATAACTAAATCCTACCGTCGTTTTGCAACTGGTAATGGCTATAATTCTCCGTATGGCTTATGTCGTCGAGTCTTTACGTTATTATATATGTAATATTATTATCGTATTTTTTTATTATTAATTTTTTTCTAAGAAAATAATAAATACGTTATAATTGTTTTAAGGTTTTATAAATCCATAGGTGCTCGTATAACTAATATTCGTATATATCTCGTACTAATATCTCCTGGTATTCTTTTAGGACCTATATCTTCTCCATTTTTTCGTTCTTAAGTAGGTTATTGTTATATTTTTAAATTTTCTAGTATAAATTAAGAGCTACGATTTTAATCGTTATTATTTGTTGTAGTTATAAATATCCTTGTGGCGTAATATCAAAATTTAGTAGTTAACTTTAATTACTTTCTTTTTTAAATCTAGCTTTCGCCTAAATACGTTCACTTTATCGTTTTTTGATCTTTTTTAATAAATAATAATAAAATCGTATTCTGTTAATTTTTTAGCGTAGCGTAATTATCGTTTTATTAATTTTTCGTAATAGTAAAGCGGGTAAAGTTCTTATAATTCGTATATATCTTAATTTAATGCAGGTTCTTTTCAAGATAATATTTAAATTCTTAAAAAGCTTTAACAATAGCCCTGAACTCTCTATCGAGAAGGCCGTAATTTAATTCTGCTGCTTTTAATTTATGGGAATAAAGGCGATAAAGTATAAGTTAGCTTGATTATTACAGTATCCGGTTATTACGCTTAAAACGTAATGCAAAACGTCAGTTTTAAATTTAATTAGGCGATTCAGGTCGTACATAATTACTACTGTCTCGCTAATAATCGCATTCCTATTTTCTTTTGAAAGGCCGTTTCGGTTTTTATTATTTAAAGGAACTTATTTTCTTCTTTTGTTAAATTAAACAGTAATATAGTTATCTTATTAAAATATCGAATAAACTTCCTGTAATAATTAACAAATTTAAGGAACGTTTATACTTCCTTAACAATAATAAGCGTTTTTTATTCGTGTACTATAAAGATTTTTTTAGGATTTATTTTAATATATCTTAGGATAATAATATATCCTAAAGATTTTATATTTATATATAAAACTGGCATTTCTTTATGTTAATTAATGAATTGACGTCCTATAAGGCTTAAAAATTATATAAACGTATCCCGCATATTCCTCCTTATTTTTCGAATACATAAGAATGTCGTCGAGGTAACAAATAACTAAAATATTTAAGTATTCCCTACGTATATAATTAACTATTCGCTAAAAAGTTGCTGGTACGTTTGTAAGTTCGAAAGGTATAACGAGATACTTAAAAAGTTCGTACTTTATCCTAAAGGCTGTATTTTACTTATACCCTAGCTTAATGGAGATATATTTATATTCCTTTTTAAGGTTTAAACTTATGAACCAGTTTGCTCAGTGAAGGTGGTTTTTTATCTTACTGATTAAGGGTAACGGCCTCCTATCTTTAACCGTAATATCGGTTAACTGCCTATAGTTAATAATTAAATGTAATTTTCCGTTTTTCTTTGGTACGAAAAATATAAGATATCCGGTTGATTAACTGAAACGTCGTATATAACCCTTTTTAAGCTTACTTTTAAAGTATTTTCGTAATGCTTATAATTTTATTTTATTAAGGTTATAAATCGAATTAAATATAATCCCTCTTTCTTTTTTAAAGATTATCCTATAATTTTATTCCTTATATTTTAATAACTTCGTTTTAAGTTCCTTTCGGAATAATCGTTTATATTTATGATATTTTAAAAGTACGTTAGTTATAATTTCTGGCTTTAAGGGTTAATATTATAAATAATCGTTTATTTTTTGTAACTTTATTCTGATGTTAATGATAATGCCTTATATTCTTTTAATATGCCCTTATTTTCTTTTATGTTTTATTCTTATAGGTGGTAAGGTTTTTATCGTATCCTTATACCTGTATTCGTCGCCATTTCGATTGATTATTAAAATCTTTTCGTATTTTGCTTTTATTATTAAAAGGGCAGAAACGAATTTTACTTAGTTAATTATTTAATTGATTAAGGAGTTATATTGGTATAAATATAGTTTTCCCAAGATTATATCATAAATTCTTATTAAAACGATATCGAAGTTTGTTATTCAGTTTTATTTTTTAACAAAGATTTCGAAATAATTAATTTCGCGGGTAATCCTTTCGTTATCGTAAGCGAATACCTAACCTTTCATGTTTTCGGCGATATAAGCTTTTATCTCTTTTTATGGTAGTCGAAGTTAATTAATTATATCTGGTATAATATAATTACTATTTATTACTTTACAGTTTATAAATACGGTAAACTAATCTGGTAATAAGGTCATATTCAGCTTTTATCGTTACGTTTAAAGCCCTTTTAAAAAGCCCCTATTAGCTTTTCCGGATTTTACCGTTTTGCGGCTATTTATAGGTAACCTTCGTTTTTTTTAATTTATCTTTTAACGTTTTAATACGTTTTTAATTCTGTTAATTAAAGGCTTCTAATTGCTTTAACTATCCTTTCTGTCGGCGTAAGATAACCTCGCATAAAAAGACTTACGCTTAAAAGTCTTTTTCATTAATATATTCCGGTTCGGGATTTTTTTATTCCTTTTGTCGTATTTGGAATTTAGTGTCGTATTGCTTTACAGCCTTATTTCGTTCCTATATCCTTTTTAGACTTTTCGTCCTTTATCTGGTCTTTATAAAAGCTAATTAAGAGCTTAAATTATTAATTACTGTTAAATATACTTTTATAACCGTATAATGAATGCATTTATCTTTTGTCTTATAATTATACTATTTTAAAAAATATATAGAATTTCCGTCGGAATAATTCTTTTTTAGGCTAATTCGCCGTTGCCGTAATAACGTCGATAATATCTTAAATAATATATATCCTTAGGTATTTGTATTATCGTTAATTCTTTAAGTCTATTCCGGTTTAATTGTAAAAGTTAAATGCTTATTTATATATCTGTATAATTCGTTTTTCGATATATTATTATTTAGTTATATATTTAACATAATAAATAAGTTTGTAATAAATAATACAAAGCTTTCCATATTGGTTTAGTTATTTTAGTAATAATGTCTCGTTTATTTCTTACTATTTCTTAATTTATATATTTAGTTTTAATTATTCGTACCGTTATCATCGTTTTATTAGAAACGTGAAAGTATTTAATTCTTTATAAGCTTTTTCAATCCGTTATGTTTTTTTAACTATTAAGTTACCGTAACTTTTATTATAAAAATTCGTTATTCCTAGATAATTATCCGAAATAACCTTTTTATTTTTTAAAACCTTTATTATATTTCTTTAAGCGAGTTATAATTATCTTTAACATTAATTATATTAAGTAATCGATTATTACTATCTGTGTTATTTTAAAAAGGTTCTTAACGAACCGGCATTTAAGTATTTTATCATAGTTTATTAAGTGCCTTATATTAATAAGCTTTGTATCCTATTTTAGTATAATTATAATATTTAATAATACGGGAGTCGCATTATTAAACTGCGTTTAATTTTATAAATCCTGGTATCGTTTTATGTGATATATTTATTCCTTACAACGTAATAATTTTTAGGGAATGCTTTAACTTATTATTTTGTCGGTTTTCAAAGTATCGAATATTTTAGGCGTATTATCGATGGTCGATTTTAACTGCCATGGCGATATAATTTATCAACTTTTCGCGGCGTTTATTCTTAAATAATTCTTTTTATACTTTTTTTAAACCGTCGAAAACCGTAATTATTAATACCTTTTGTCCCTAGTTAATTTTTAAGGGTAATTAGACGAAGGAAGTACTGTATCCGGAAATTAATTCCTTGTATTTTAAATCCTTAATTTTATTTTCGGCTTTTATTTTTTCATTTATTATTCCGAACGTTTTTCTTAATTCTTCCTCGAATGTTTCGTAATTATTATATATTGTTATAATTGTTATATACCTTTATTTGAGGGGATTAATAACATATTTACGTAAAATAGGCTTAAATTAAATAGCCGCGTTTCTAGTTAATCATTTTATAACTAATTAAATTCGTAAGGTAAACTTTATAAGTTTAATTAAAAAGTATTCAAAATATACGCGATATTTTATAAGGAACTATTATAGCTTGGTAATAATTCCGTCGAAAAGGGCAGGTTTAATAAATTTTAAAACTTTTCAGTTTTCTTACCGTAGGCTATTTAGCCAAGTTATGCTGGATAAATGAGTTAATTCAGTTAATCGGATTACTTTATATTTGCTTATTTAGTTAGTTCGATTTTTTAAGTTTTTAACTAATTAGGGATTTCTTCGAACGTACGGGTAAGCTTAGTTTTGTCGTTAAAAAATTGCGTAACCGCGTTAATTAATTAGTTAAGTCGACGTAAGGCTTTTTCTTAAGAAAATTTAGGTCGAGTTTTATTATTATTAAAAGCCATAATATTATCTTTAAGGACTTAAAAAGTTCTTTTAAAAGAGAACTATTTACTGGATAATATAATATCGAAAGGTATTACTTAAAATTTAATAATATTATTAAATAAAAGCTTATAACGTATAATAGTTAAAAAGCTTTTTTAATTATTAAACTTAATGTTATGACCCAGCAAGGCTTGGCCTCTCCAAACGGTCGGAGACTGCAGGAAGACAAGCTCTGGAAGAATGGGTTACGTGACTTCTGATTACGGTGGATCCAGTAATCAGGAATGATCAAGGCTAAAGGATCATTATTGATCATAACGAACAATAGTAATCAAAAGGGATTAATGTGAATCACTTTGGATTAACAAAAAGAATATATACGCTTATTTCCTCTCTTATAATCTAGATAGTACCAGCTTGTAATATAACTTGGTTACCCAGATTACTTTTAACAATCTGTTATTATTAAACGTAATTATTGAACGTATTATTGCTTAGTTTCTTATGATATTATTGCCAACATAAACCGTACGACTAGGTTTAATAGTTGGTTAAATTTTTTAGCCGTTATACGTTATAAGCTCTTGTTTAACAATGTTATCAGATTTTAAGCAATATCCCTGATACGATGTCTTCCAGTAAATAACCCGTCCCTAAGGGAACCTTTAAAATCCCCGAAAATAACCCTATAAATTCCGATAATAAGAAGATTTAACTTAATCTCTCCCAAAAAAAAGTCTTGCGCCGATTCGATTAGTTAATTAACGCGGTTACTTAATTTATTAACGACAAGATCGAACTTACTAACATCTTTAAGGAGACCCGTAACCAACTGGAAGCCCAGCGAATCGAGTTAAAAAGATAAGCTAATATAAAGCAACCCGATTAACCGCATTAGTTAACATAACTTGCTTAAATAAATTATGGCAAAAAATCCGGAAAAGTTTTAAAACTTATTAAGCCTACCCCTTTCGACAAAACTACTACTAAGCTATAACAATTTCTTACGGAATACCGTACTTATTTTAAATACTTTCCTATTAAACTTATAACGCTTACTTCTTAAATTTAGTTCGCTATAAAATAGCTAACCGGAAACGCGGTTACGTAATTTAAGCTTACCCTTTATAAATAGGTTACCAAACCCCCTTAATAAAAATCCGCGGAAACCACGAACATCTATAACGACTACGAAAGATTCGAAAAGGAATTAAAAAAGGCATTCGGAATAATAAATAAAAAAACTAAGGACAAAAAGAAAATCAAGGATTTAAAGCAAAAAGGATTAACCTCCGGATACGGCAATTCCTTTATTTAATTAACGTCGAAAATTAATTAGGGGTAAAAGGTATTAATAGCTACATTTTTTAATGGCCTAAAAAAAATATATATATATAAAGGAAGTTATTTAAGGATAAACACCCCGAGAAGTTGGTAAACTATATTGCTATGGTAGTTAAGATCGACGATCAGCAATACGCCTAAAGGACTTAACATTTCAAGGATCGATAAAATAATAAACCAAGGTACCCCCTAATACCAGCACCTTACGAAAAACTAATACATCCCATAAAACGGCACCAGGACCCATGAAATTAGGCGCAGTATAATAACGCGACCTTCGTATTATCAAATGCTTTAATTATAATAAAATAGGACACAAGGCCTACCAATACAAAGCACCAAAAAGGTTACGACAAAATACCTAAATACCAGTTCCCTAAGGACCCCCGCGAAACAATTAAGGAAACGATAACAGATTAATTAACATAATCAGGATTAAGGATAACCATAATCCCCTTAAAGAAGTATAATAAGGATTATAGAAGGCAAAAAAGCTATCCCAAGTAATTATCCAAAAACAATAACCTCTTACCATAGGACCTACGGTAACCTAATAACTAAAAAAACACGACGGATGGAAGGAGCTTTTAAAAAATAAGTTACTTTCCCGCTCCCAGAAGAAACGGCGACAGCGGTACGAATAATTAGAACTTAACGCATAGATTAAAAAGTACCAAGGTTAAAATAAGAACCTACTACCTAGATAACCGGACCGATACGGGAAACTTTATGCTATCCAGTACAAGCGCACCTATTACTTAAGACATATAGAAAAAAAAACGGTACATTAAAACACGCCTTATACGAATGTATAACCAAGGATTCGACTTCCATAATCAGACTGAAAGAGACCCCAGGGATTAACGATAGTACAAATATTTAAGAACTTTCGCCTTAAAAGACATTATTAACATTATTACGGCAGCAACAAGCTGGTCCAAAAGAAAAAGTTGCCTTAATAAGGACCTTATATGCTATTACGGTTAGTACGATTATAAGAAAAAAAAATAGATTTATTAGATAGTTATAAAGGCATCCTTAAAAATAATTAACAACTTAAATTTCCGTTTAACCTTTATAAACGATCCGAATAAACAGCAAGAAATTAAATACGAAAAAAAAGGAAAATATAAGGTAATACGACGCCCAGTTCCAAATACGATAAAAAATCCCAGAACCAAAATATATTACCAGAAAAAACTTCCAGACGCAAGTTTTCCTACTCGAAGCTACTTTACGCAAACAGGAAGGATAGCTAAAGTAACTAAAAACCCTTAACGTACAAAATTAAGAACGTATTAAGGTATTAAAAAATAAGTTAAAAAACGAACGCCACTTATAAAAAAGCTGTAGGATGGTAAGATTCGGAAAAGCTAGTAGGAGCTTCCTAAAAGGGTTTTAAATGCGACGATAAGAGCTAAAAACGACCTTATCACCTTATAAGTACGAATTAGGACATACTGGTTTACCGCATTTATAGACTGCGGAATAATAAAAGGTAATTATATTACGCCAGATATGGTTAACCAACTTCGATTATCATAAAAAAAAAGATAAAACCTTATATCGCCGAGAACGCAAAAGGTTAGGTATTTACCTACGATAACGGAAAGATCAGCCGCGAAATTAATTACCTTAAAATCTTTATTAACGGACGAAATTAAATAACAAATTTCGATATCGTTTTAATAGGGAATTACGATAAAATTTTCGGAAAACCGTAGCTGTATTAGTATAACCGTTTAATTAATTAGATAACTGGCTAGGTAAAGTTTATTTTATATCCACTTAATAAAAAAAGTGAAATACGAAAAGATTTTAATATTCGATCGAAAATAACGACGAATATAGGCATAAGGATACGATAAAAACCTTACTACCTATAGGAATTAAACATAAAAAAAAAATAAGGGTACTATAAAAGAATACGACGCATTATCGTTATTATCAAAACAAAGTTGCGAAAAATAGACGATCATTTATAATATTAACCTTTGAAGCCAGAAATTATGGTTAACGTACTTCCATAATATTATAAATACGAACGATTATTTCGTAAGGAACTTAAAACGAAATTACCAGAATATAACGAATAAAATCATAAGATAACTTTTAAAAACGGAATATCGACTAGATTTTATCCGATTTATAACCTTAACGAGACGGAATTATAGGTATTACGTAAATACCTTAAAGACAAGCTTTAAAAAGGTTACATACGACGTTTCAGTTTATTAGCCGGATACCTTATATTTTTCGTACTTAGGAAAAACGGAAAGTTACGCTTAGTTATCGATTATAGGCAATTAAATAATATTACGGTTAAAGATAAAATACTGTTACCCTTAATTAACGAAATAAGAAATCGCTTTTACGAAGCAAATTAATTCATAAGCCTAAATCTTAAAAAAGGATATAATCAAATTTGTATAAAGCTAGAACATAAATAAAAAACAGCTTTTAAAACGAAATATAAACTTTTCAAGTACTTCGTTATACCTTTCGAATTTACGAGCGTATTAATAACCTTTTAACGAATAGTTAATTATATATTTACAAGATACTTAGATATTTTCGTTATTTATTACCTTAACGGCATTTTTATTTATTCGAAAAATGAAGGGAGATATATAAAATATGTTTATATAATTTTCCAAGCCTTACAAAACGTTAACCTTTTAATTAATAATAAGAAAGAATAGTTTTATACGTAAAAAATGGAATTTTTAAAACATATTATTACCTCAGGATATATTAAAATGAACTTTAAGAAGATCGTTATAATACAAAAATAAAAAATATTTATTACCGTTAAAAAAGTACAAACTTTTTTTAAATTTGCCAACTATTACAGAAAGTTTATTCGAAATTTTAGCAAAATAATTATATTATTATCCAACTTGACGAAAAAAGGAAATAAATTCTTTTGGTTAATAAAAATAAAAACAGCTTTTTAAAAAATTAAAAATACGATTATTAGCGAATCAGTATTAATTATATATAGCCTAAACCGCTTAATTAAATTTAAAACCGACGTTTCGGATTACGCTTTAAACGTAATAATAGGATACCGTAACGATTGAAATTATTTACATTTTATTACCTTTTACTTTTATAAGTTATAAAAAGTAAAATTAAATTACGCCATTTCTGATAAAGAATTTATGGTTATTATTAAAGTTTTTTAGGAATTTAAATATTACTTTAAGGGAAACTTATATTAAGTTAAGGTATATACCGACCATAAGAACCTTACCCGCTTTACCATTATTAAAAAATTAATAAGATAATAATTACGTTACGTTAAAACATTAGCAAAATATAATTTCGTTATCATTTATTAGAAGGGATCAAGAAATAACAAAGTAAACGTATTTACTTAAAAACCGGACCTCGAAAAAAAGTAATTAAGGTTAACCACTAAATCTTTAATACCACGCTAAAGGATACCTGCAACCATGATAAATAGCAATAATTAAAATAGCACTTTTTAATTTATACCAAAAAATCTAGAAATATAACGATAATTTACCGGAGGACTAAAGAATGGAAAAAACGCAAGTCCTAAAAGAATATCAAAAAATATTAATCAAAAATATATATATATATTAATTATACGGATACTTAGAGATTTATAAAACCTTAAAGCGTTTATAACGTACTTATTATTTCCTTAAAATAAAGTTAATAATAAAAAAAGTACGATAATAATGCCATATTTGCAACAAGGTAAAGGTACGACGATATAAGCCATACGGAAAATTATAGCTATTACCAATCGCAAAGCGATTATAAGATTTAATCATTTTCGATTTTATTACCAAACTCCCATTTTTAAAAAACCTAGCTACGGGTATATATTACGATAATACTTTCGTAATTATTAACCGATTTACCAAGTCTTTTTATTTCCTTTCATATAATAAGGATATAAACGTAAAATAATTAGCATATATTTTTTTAAAACATATTTTAAAAGTATACGGATTATTAACGGAAATCATTTTAAATAAAAAAATAACGTTTACTTTAAAATTTTGGCAAGAATTTATAATATAATTAGGTTTAAATTATAAATTATTTAACGCGTTTAAACCCTAAATAAACGGATAAATAAAAAAACTAACCAAATATTAAAAACTTACTGATAATATTACATTAATTACGAATAAAACGATTAGGTTTAAAAGCTACCTATCGCATAATTAACTTATAATATTAATTACTATAAAAATACTAAAATAACCTTAATAAACGTTAACTTTGATTTTATACTAAAAATCTACAAAAATATATGCAAAAAACCTATCAACATTAAAATAATCCTAATATTAAAACAATTTAAGCAACTATACGCAAAAATAAAAAGAAAACTCGAATTCGTACGTAACCAAATAAAGAAATATTATAACCAAAGAAAGTTAAAAAAACTAACCTTCCGGAAAGGAAAGATGGTTTACCTAACCACCAAAAACATCCGAACTAAACGACTAAACAAAAAACTTGAATTCAAATATATCGGACCATATAAAATCATTAAAGAAATCTTAAAAAATAACTATTAATTAGAATTACCACCTAAAATCAAACTTTATCCAGTCTTTTACGTTTCCTTACTCAAATTAACAGCAAACATTATTAAAATTAATACAAAATACGAAAAAAAAGCAAAAAAGGATATACCAATATACAAAACAAAAAGGATTATAAATACCCGCAAAAAAAACGGACTTACTTAATACCTAATTAAATGGAAAAACTACCCAAATTCCGAAAATACTTAAAAACCCGCCAAGAACCTTATAAACGTTTAACGCCTTTTAAAAGTTTTTACCAACGACGCCGGGGTTACTAATAATAATACCTTAATTAATGTTATTAACAATAAACTAATCGGTATTTTCGATACCCGACCAGTTTACCGGACCAAAAGCCTACGCCAGCATAACCGCGCTAACCTCCAACCCAACCTACTTACGTTTTTCTTACTCCTTTAATTCGTTTAACAACTAAAAATTACGCTAAACTATAATAATACCCTTTAAATACGTTAAAGCCTTTTATTTACGCAGCCCAATCAACCGAACCAAAGTTTCGTTTATTTTCTTTTAATGCCGACGCTAAATCTTTAACTAACGCCTTTAAAATTCCAGAAAACGTTCTTCCGCAAACGTCTTTTCCCGCTCAAAACGTTAATATTCACGGCGAATGTTTTGCAAAAAAGAAAGCGGCACGTTAATACCATCGCAAGAACGACTTCGGAAAACATATTCTTTATATTACGATAGGTGTTCCATCATTTCGCGTTTTAACCCCTTCGAAAAATACCACGAATAAAGCATAACTTAAAAGCCAAATTCGTTAAAAGCTTTAACAAAATCAATACGACGGGCGGTAAAAAAACGAAATTTGCGATAAGTTTTTTTAAGCCGGCTAAATATATTAATTACCGAAACATACCAAAAAAATAAAAACAAAAAAAAAGTTATTTACTAAAAATTACGAAATAAACAAATTAATTTTTAAGGGCAAAGATCTTAAAAAGGGGGAAATCGTATTATAACCTAGCAAGGTTTAACCTTTTTAAACGGTCGGAAACTATAAGAAGATAAGCTTTAAAAAATAAGTTACGTAACTTTTAATTACGATAAATCTAATAATCAAAAATAATTAAGGTTAAAGGATCACTATTAATTACAACGAATAATAATAATTAAAAAGGATTAATATAGATCATCTTAAATTAATAAAAAGGATATATACGCTTATTTCCATTTTTATAATCTAGATAATACCAGCTTATAATATAACTTAGTTACCCAGATTACTTTTAATAATCTGCTATTACCAGACGTAATTATTAAACGTATTATTACTCAGTTTCCCACGATATTACTGCCAATATAAACCGTACGACTAGGTTTAATAGTTGGTTAAACCCCTTAGCCGTCACACTTAAGTCGTATAATTTATGTTAGCAATAATATTATAAAGAATTAAGCAAAAGAGTATACAATAGTTACGTCTGATAATACCAGATTATTAAAAATAATTGAAGTAATTCGGTTATATTATAAGCTGGTAATTTATTTAAATTATAAAAGATAACGAACGTATATATCCTCGCCTTAACTTAAGGCATTTAGACGGTTTAAACCCTTTTGTTAATTAAATCCCCTTAAGTTCCTTTAAGCTCCTTTATGGCTCGATTGGCTCAAAGTCATTCGACCAATAGAGGCTCTTGAGTCCTTTGAGCTGGTCACGTGACTTCTGAGCTCAGGTCGGAGCTGACTCCCTCGAAGTCCCATTGTTTATATTGCAGCCAAGACCGCTAGGTTATAACAGTGCGCTACGCACCCCCCAGCTAGCTGACAGTAGTTGTACTGTCGTAGTAATAAGGGCGTTGTAGTTGCTCATTTCTCAAACCTTAAAAAGCGTTAGGGTTGCCCATTGTTCCAAGTTTAGCTTCGCTATATTAGATGCAATTTTTACCTAAGAAAATTTAAAAGATTCCTATATGCATATTCGCTTATATTCGACGTACATATAAAGTTACAAGCTTATAAAACTAAATTTAGCTCCGTAATCTTTTATTTATATAAATCTTTAACGTACTAGACAAGCGAGTCGGACAGATAAGCGAGTCGGACACTTTTTGGCATTCCACGACAACAAATTCAAATTAATCAACTATAATGCATCAAATTAATTTAAACTAATCGGATTCTTTTTCGCTAGACGTATTTATAACTTCTTTATAAGTACGCGCATTATGCCCGGGCTTGCCGCAAACGCCACATTTCCGTTCCTTGGTTTTAACCCTCTTACGATGACCCTTTCCAGTTACTGTTAGCTGTATTTTTTTACCACATCCTTCTTTTTCGGCCAGAAAAGCTTATCCCTTTTATATAGTAAGTATTCCTCTTTTTTGAAAACGTTTATTTTTAGTTTTCCGCCACTTACTTAAGATGTAATTTATTTCGCGCAGTTAAGCAGTTTTTTCCCGAAGAAAAGTATTTTCGTATAAAAGTAATATGTTACTTTTAGTTAAAAAATTAACCGATTTAACTATTCTTGTAAGCAAGCTTTGTTGATGATTTTTGATCTTTTTTTTTCCAAATAACACCCTTGTTTTATTGTTTCGCGGATAGTTTTAGAAGTTTTCGCTAAAGGGGAAATGGAACCAGCAGAAGTAAGCAAGGAGACAGTCGGCGTAGGTATAATTGGAGGAACTTCTAATTCGGAAAGAACGTTATTAAAATCGAATGAAATAAAACCAGCTGTTGCGAATCCAGATTTGAGGTTATCGGACGTTATGGCAGTTTGGAACGCGTCGTAAAAGCCGGCGAGAAAATCTTCTTTCGCAATATGCGTATAATAGCGTTGCATTAGGTTTTCGATATACCGCGAATGAACGCGTTTTAGAATAAAAAAAATAAAATACGTTAAAAGGTTAAAGCCGATACGAAGAATGCGCGGGTATATAAAGCGTAATAATATCGTAGTTAGCGTAATATCTTTCGAATTTTATCGAATAGTAACTTTCGTAACCGTCGAGGATAAGAAAACGTTTCGAACTTATCGTACGTATTTAAGTATATTTATTAAAATGTTAAATTTATTTTAAACCTAATTTATAAATTATTTCATTATTATTACTTAATAAGACCTTTTAATCGGTTATTGGTAATAAGTTATTACGGTATTAAAACTTAAGGTGATTTTTCCTGATTATTATAATAAATAATAGTATAACTTAACCTTGGGAATTAAGAACTTAAATAACTATAACTTATTTTTTATTCCTTTATTACGTTTATTTAAGTTTTTTACGTTTTTTAATATTAATAATTATTATGCCCGTTATTATAAAAAGTTTTATTAAAAATCTAGTTTTATCAAAGTTGTAAATAGTTTTTTTACGATGCCGTATTTTACGATAATAACCCGAATAAGTTCGAATTATTTGCGAAGTATTTCAGGAATTTCGTATAAGACCCGTTAATAATCAATTTTTCGATTTAAACGCGTTTAAAGTTTTTTTTGCCGTGATATAAAATTCGACGCCTATTTAATTCCGACGCGTATTATAACGCGTTAGGCAAGTAATAAATTCGCCATATTTTTAACGTATTAAAGCCGGATAAAAAACGCTTACGTATTTAGGTTAAGGATTTGGTCGATAATTGATTTCTTTTCAGTCGGCGTTAATTTTCGCGAATTAAGGGTAATATCGGCCCGGGAAGATTTGCCGTTAATTCGGTTCTTTAAGGTAAAATATGAGACGTTATAAATAGAACTAAGCTTTTTATAATTAAGTTTCGGGTTAACCTTTTTAGCCTAAACGGCTAAGTTCATTTTAAATACTTTTATAAGCCGTTCTATATTATGATTATTAAGAAATAAGTAATAAAAGTTGGATGGTTAAGATATTGAAAAAAGTGTCCGACTCGCTTATCTGTCCGACTCGCTGATCTGTCCGACTCGCTTGTCTAGTACGTTAATTTCTTTTGAAAAATTAATAATTTTGCTAAGGGCGCCTAGAATGGACCCTTTTATCGTACAACTCCAACCTAGGCCTTACTAGCTTATTACGGTGATACAGCATTTAATTGGTTAAAAAAGAATATATTACTATATCGAAAACAAACTAAAAAGGCCTCAGCTAACTAAGGTAAGCTATTATCACTTGTTAATAGTTATACTAACTTAACTCGTTTAGTGTGACGGCTAAGGAGTTTAACTAATTATTAAACCTAGTCGTACGGTTTATGTTGGCAGTAGTGTCGTAGGAAATTAAGCAATAAGGTATTTAATAGTTACGTTTAGTAATAGTAAATTGTTAAAGATAATCTAGGTAACCAAGTTATATTATAAGCTAAACCTATTTAGATTATAATATTAATAAGCGTATATATGCTTTTTATGGCCGAATGTGGTCGAACGGATCCCGTTCGATTATCCTTTTATGGTTAAGTGTACTCGAACCGATTCCGTTCGATCATCCTGGATTACGTAACTAAAAGGAAAAGGTTAGCTTATTTTTAATCCGATGGTTTTTATACGTATTAAGTATGTTCGGTTATAATACGATTTTCCTCCTTTAAAACTTTTATCCTAAAAATTAAATTAGTTGTATTTTTGTTAAGTACGTAAAACTTTCTTTTTTCTTTTTATTATTTTTCTTTATTATTAACATTATATTTAGTCGTATTTTAAAAAATAAAAGAGAATAAAATCCTAATCCGAATCGTTATAAAATTCTTTTTCGTTTTATTTACAAATTTAACGTAAGCGTATTACGTTACTTTACCTATTTTCGCGTTAACCGTTTTAAATATATCGTTACAAAAAATAAGGTTTGTTATAATTCTTATATTAAAAAAAATATACGTATTACGATTTCGGGGGGGTAAATTTTTAAGTTATATTTTGCGTTTTTTATAAAAAGAAATAGGATTAAGTAAAAAAAGAAGAAAGTTAAGGCATTATTCTTTAAGGCGCTTATTTATTTATAACGTTTTCGTAAATAAAAGAAACTTTTACAAAAACAGATTATTAAAATAATTCGTCGTAATGTTAAAGATTTAAATAAGTTAAAATAATAAGAATAGGTTAAGGTAAAGGCTAACGCGTAAATTGTTTAGGCTGTAAGGGTGCCTAATTAATTTAGCTCGGGAATTATTAATTGGTCGTTTTCGGCAAATCCGGATTAAAAAGTTATTTTGGGTGCTTTTGGTATTAATGGAAGCTTTTTAGGAAACGTTAGGTACTTATAAGATTCCTAGCGGGTTCCTAGGTATTTTTGAAATCTAGGTAATCTTTTTATCTAACCAGGTATTCGGTAAGTCCGTCTTTTTTACGTATGTTTAAAACTGTTTTTGTTTTATACGTTAATACATCCTTTTTTACCTTTTCTTCGTATCCTATATTAATTTTGATGGTATTTGCTACTAACTTAAGCAAAGAAACGTAAAAAACTGGATAAAGTTTAACTTTAGCTGGTAATTTTAACTGGTAATTATTTTCTGAAATTTTCTTAATGATTTTATAGAAACCGATATACTTAAAGTTGAATTATTTGTTACGTTGTTTAATTTCGATATTTTTGTTAGTTAGGTAAATTATATTTTTTTCCGGAAGGTTAATCTTTTTAACCCTTTTTAGTTATAATACTTTTTTTATCTAGTCGCGTACGAATTTAAGTTCTATTTTTATTTCCGTATATAGTTATTTAAGTTATTCTGATATAAAAATTACTTTAACGTTAACTGGTTTTTCGCGTATATTCCTATAAACTTTTGGTATAAACTTAAAGTTGGCATTCGCTAAAATTATTCTAATGCTTTCGTAATAACTAGTATTATAAGCTAATTAAGCAATAGGTAGCATTGAGGCCTAATTATTTTGTTCGTAATTAATGTAATATCGTAAGTAAACTTTTAATATTTGGTTAGTTTTTTCTGTTTATCCGTTTATTTGAGGTTTAAATACGTTGGACAGTTTATGGTTTAGGTTTAGCTATATTATAAATCCTTGCCAAAATTTCGAAATAAATGTTATTCCTTTATTTAAAATAATATTTATTAATAATCCCTATATTCCTAAAATATGTTTTAAAAAATGTAAGTTAATTATTTTACGTTTATGTTCTCGTTATATGGTAGGAAATAGGAGAATTTTGTAAATCTGTTAACGATTACGAAAATACTGTCGTAATATATGTTTATAGCTAAGTTTTCTGATAATGGGAATTTATTAATAAAATCGAAGGTAATTAAATTCCATGGTCGCTTTGCGATTAATAATGGCTATAGTTCTTCGTATGGTTTATGTCGTCGAGTTTTTACCTTATCGCAGATATGGCATTATTATCGTATTTTCTTTATTATTAATTTTATTTTAAGGAAATAATAAGTACGTTATAATCGTTTTAGGGTTTCATAGATCCTTAGGTATTCCTATAACTAATATTTATATATGTTTCGCATTAATGTTTCCTAATATTTTTTTAGGACTTGTATTTCTTCCATTTTCTGGTCCTTAGGTAAATTGTCGTTATATTCCTAGATCTTTTGGTATAAATTAGAGGGTGCTGCTTTAATTATTATTATTTATCGTAATTGCAGGTATTCTTTTAGTATAATATCGAAAATCTGGTAATTAACCTCAGTTATTTTTTCTTCAAAGTTTGGTTTTCGATTAAATACGTTTGTTCTGCCGTTTTTTAATCTTTTCGGTAAATAATAATAAAGTCGTATTTTGCTAGTTTTTCAGCGTAACGTACTTATTGTCCTATAAGTTTTTTAATGGTAATAAAGAGAATAAGGTTTTTATGGTCGATATATACTTTAACTTAATAAAAGTTTTCCTTAAGGTAATATTTAAACTTTCGGAAAGCTTTAACCATAGTTATAAATTCCTTATCGGAAATACCGTAATTTAACTTTGCTTTTTTTAACTTATAAAAGTAAAAAGCGATAAGGTATAACTTATTTTACTCCTTGCGGTATCCTGTTATTACGCCTAAAACGTAATCCGAAACGTCGGTTTTAAGTTTAACTAAACGGCTTAGGTCGTATATAATTAATATTAACTCGTTAGTAATTATACTTTTAATTTTTTAAAAGGCGGTTTCCGTTTTTATCGTTTAAAGGAACATATTTCCTTTTCTTATTAAGTTGGATAATAACGTAATTATTTTGTTAAAGTTTTGAATAAACTTTTTGTAATAATTAACGAATCCGAAAAAGGCTTATATTTCCTTAACTATGATAGGTATTTCCCATTCTTATACTGCAGCGATTTTTTAGGGGTTTATTTTAATACGTCCTAAAGTAATAATATATTGTAAAAATTCCATTTCTTACATATAAAACTTGCTTTCTTTATGTTAACAAGTAAGTTGGCGTTTTGTAAGGCTTAATAAACTATATAAACGTATTTTACATATTCCCTTTTATTTTTCGAATAAATGAGAATGTCCTCGAGGTAACAAATAACGAAAATATCTAAATATTCCCTAAATATATAATTAACCATTCGCTAAAAGGTTGCTGGTACGTTCATAAATTCGAAAGGTATAACAAAGTATTCGAAAAGTCCGTATTTTATCCTAAAGGCTATTTTTTACTTATATTCTGGCCTAATACGGATTTAATTATATCCTTTTCTAAATTTTAAGTTCGTAAACCAACTTATTCCATAAAGGCGATTTTTTATTTCGTTAATTAAGGATAACGGCATCTTATCTTTAACCGTAATATCGTCTAATTATTTATAATCGATAACTAAGTATAACTTCCCGTTTTTCCCTAATATAAAAAATATAGAGTACCCGGTTAATAAACTGAAACGTCGTATATAACCTTTCCGAAACTTATCTTTAAGGTATTTACGTAATGCCTATAATTCTATTTCGTTAAAGTTATAAATTAGACAAAATTTAATCGATATCTCTTTTTTAAGGATTATTTGATAGTTTTATTCCTTATATTCTGGTAATTTTGTTTCGAATTCCTTTCGAAATAATCGTTTATATCTATGGTACTATGAAAATACGTTAACCATAATTTCTGGCTTTGGGGGTTAATGCTATAAGTAATCCTTTATTTTTCGTAATTTCGTTTTAATGGTAACGATAATACGTCGTATTCTTTTATGGTGCCCTTATTTCTTTTTATATTTTGTTCCTATGGGTGGTAAGGTTTTTATCGTATCCTTATGCCTGCATTCGTCGTTATCTTCGATCGAATATTAAAATCTTTTTGTATTTTATTTCATTTTATCGAATAAATATAAAACGAACTTTAGCTGGCCAATTATTTAATCGATCAAGGGGTTATATTAATACAGCCATAATTTTCCGAAAATCATATCGTAATTCCTTATCGGAACAATATCGAAATCTGCTATCTGGTTTCGTCCGTTAACGAAGATCTCGAAGTAATTAATCTTGCGGGTGATTTCTTTGTTATTATAGGCAAATGCCTAACTTTTTGCGTTCTCGGCGATATAGGGTTCCATCTTTTCCTTTCATAATAATCGAAGTCGGTTAATTATATCCGGAATAATATAATTACCTTTTGTTATTCCGTAATTCATAAATGCAGTAAACTAATATATCCTAATTTTTATTTATAAAGTAATAAAGTTGTTTTTAGCTTTTATTATCGCGTTTAAAGCCTTTTTGGAAAGCTTTTATTATTATTTTTAAATCTTATTATCCTACGGCTTTCTTATAAGTAGTGTTCGTCTTTTAATTCGTTTTTTAACGCCTTAATACCCCTTTAGTTTTATACGTTAAAGGTTTGTAATTATTTTAATTATCCTTCCTGTCGGCGTAAAGTAACTTCGAATAAAAGGACTTATATCTGGAAGTCTTTTTTACTGATATATTCTGGTTCGGGATCTTTTTGTCCTTCCTATCATACTTGAAACTAGGTATCGTATTACCTTATATTTTCGTTTCTTTTTTCGATTTCGTTTTTAATTTTTCGTTACTTATTCGTATCGTTTATAAAGTTTAAACGAAAATTCAAATTATTAATTACTTTTAAAAATGCTTTTATAACTATCTGGTAAACCTATTTTTCCTTTATTTTATAATCGTACCATCCGAAATAATACATAAGCTTTTTATTAGGACAGGTTTTTCCTTTAGGCTAACTTATTATTGTTATAATAATATTAACGGTATCTTTTAAAACGTATATTCTTAAGTATCTATATTATTGTTAATTTTTAAAATCCTTTCCTTTTAATTATGAAAATCGAATCCTTAATTATATATTTAGGTAAATTATTTTTCGATATATCGTTATTCTTTTACGTATTTAAGATAATATGCGCGTTTATATTAAATAACGTAAAGTTTCCCGTATTAATCCGGTTATTTTAATAATAAATCCCTATCTTATTCTTAATATTTCTTAATCCATACGTTTAATTTTAACTGTTCGTACCGTTTTCGTCGTTTTTTTTGAGAACGGGAAAGTAATTTATCTTTTAAAAGTTTTTTCCATCCGTTATGTTCCTTTAGCTATTATGTTATTATAAATCCTATAATAAGAGTTCGTTATTTTTAAATAGTTGCTTAAGATAGCTCTTTTACTTTTTATAATCTTTATTATACCTTTTTAAGAGAATTATGATTATTTTTAATTTTTATTATATTAATTAATTTATTATCGTATCTTTAGTTATTTCGAGGAGGTCCTTAAGAAACCGGTGTTTAGGTATTTTATCGTAACTCTTTAGGTACCTTATATTAAAAGGCCTTATATCTTATTTTTTATAGTTAAAGCATTTGATAGCACGCTGGTTACGTTATTAAATTACGTTTAATTCTATAAGTCCTAGTGTTATCTTATAGGATATATTAGTTTTTCGTAATGTGGTAATATTAAAGGGGTGCCTTGGTTTATTGTTTTACCGGTCCTTAAAATGTTAAGTCCTTTAAGCGTATTGCTAGTCGTCGATTTTGACTACTATAGCGATATAGTTCACTAACTTTTCGGGGCGTTTATTTTTAAATAATTCTTTTTGTATTTTTTCCTTTAGGCCGTCGAAAAACGTAACCATTAATACCTTTTATCCTTAATTAATGTTTAAAACTAATTAAATAAAAAAGTTGCCGTATTCAAAAGCCGATTCCTTTTATTTTAAATCCTTAATCCTTTTCTTAACCTTAATCTTTTCGTTTACTATTTCAAATATCTTTTTTAACTTTTTCTTAAACTTTTCGTAATCGTTATAAATATTTATAATTTTTGCAGACCTTTATTAAAGGGATTTAATAACCTATTCGCAAAGGGTAAGCTTAAATTAAATGGCCGCGTTTCCGGTTAACTATCCTATAGCAAACTGGACTCGAAAGGTAAATATTATAAGTTTAATTAGGAAGTACTTAAAAAAAGTACGACATTCCGTAAGGAATTATTATAACTTAGTAATAATTCCGTCGAAAAAGGTAGGCTTAATAAGCTTTAAAACTTTTCCGGACTTCTTACCGTAGGTTATCTAAATAAGTTATATTAATTAGGCTAATTAATTCGGCTAATCGGTTTATTCCATACTCGCTTATTTTTCCAGCTTAACTTATTAAACTTTTAATTAATTACGGATTTCCTTAAAGGTATTAATAAGCTTAATTTTATCGATAGTAAGTTATATAACCGCGTTAATTAACTAATTAAATTAACGTAAAGCTTTTTCTTAAAAAAAAACTAAGTTAAATCTTTTTATTATCGGAATTTATAATATTATTTTCGAAAATTTAAAAGGTTTGTTTAATGACGGGTTATTTGTTAAATAACATAATATTAAAAGTATTACTTAAAATCTGATGATATTACTAAATAAAAGCTTATAACGTATAACGGCTAAAAAGTTTAACGAACTATTAAATTTAATCGTACGGTTTATGTTAACAATAATATCGTAAAAAACTAAATAATAAAATATTTCATAATTACGTTTAATAATAATAAATTATTAAAAATAATTTAGGTAACTAAACTATATCACAAGTTGGAATTATTTAAATTATAATATTAATAGACGTATATATGCTTTTTATAGCCGAATATAATCGAACCGATCCCGTTCGACCATCCTTTTATCATTAAATATAATCGAACCGATCCCGTTCAACCATCCTAGATCACATAATTAGAAGGGAAAGGTTAACCCACTCTTGATCCGACCGTTCCTATACGTGCCAAATGTATATTGCTTAACGCTTCCCAGCCGTTACTTATAAAGTCTCATAATAATCGCTTTTTGATAAGGAAAGGCGTTATGACTTTTAGAGTTTAATATGGGGTGAATAGTGAAAAGCTACAAGCTTCGCGGCCGTTAAGATCCATCGAACAGACCCTAAATCAAGCATCCTTGCACCTTCACAACACACTCACCACGACAGTGACAACTAGACCACAAACAACAACCGCTATGTCCACAAACGACTTCCCTAGGTTTCGAGATCTGCCTACGGAGCTGCGACTGAAGGTATGGTCGTTCTGCATCCCCGGTCGCCGAGTGTACGAGATGGACGCACCGCTGTCGGACAATCATGTCACCTTCCCGGCCGGAGCTGACCGTCCACGCGAGCTCTGGTCATCGCCGTCTGGTCGGATTCCAGTGATTTCTCGCGTGTGTCGCGAGGCGCGCGAGGCTGTGCTGAAATGTCATCTATATATGACTGGTGAAGAGGCTCAGACGGACGAAGACGGCGCGTCTTACCCGCGATGGAGTACTTGGAACGTAAACCTACCAGTACGGCTCCGCAAGGGCTTCGACGTCGTGCATCTCCACTGGCATAGATCCTATGACCACCATGTCTGGCTCCCCGCCGCCCCGAACCCGTTGCCATCTTTCCGATGGCTGGCCAACCAAGCCGCCGCGGCGTCCGTCAGTACCGAATTGTTGCATCCTTTCGACCGTGACCAGGACAATATATTCTTTCCCATTACTACGATCGGCCATAAAGAAGTCAAATGCTTCAGTCCTCACGTTCTTTACTACGTTGTGTTAGCCATCGTCGAGATCCACATGTCGGACTACGAGGCCGCCCAAGCCCAGGTGTTTGGTGCGCTGGGCGAGGAACCTATCAAACTGGTCGATCCGAGAGATACCGCAACGGTGGTCAGGTTTCGAGATGCCTGGAGATGCCACCGGCTGCCTTCGGAGGAGCCAGATCTCGCCGAGTTCTTTTCCCGTACGACTGACTCAGCCGAGGCATATTACGCAAGTGTGGAGCAGTGGTGCCAAGATCTGGAAAAGGTGTGGATGTGGCATAAGTGCATCGAGCTTAGCGTCCGAGACGATGCTCGCGCTGAAATTTGGCCAGACCCAAACAGGCCAACCGGGGTTCCCTTTACCTTCCCCCTTCCTGCCTTTCCAACCCGGCACATTGACTGGACTCGCCGAGAGCTCAACAGGGAGCACCCATGGGTACAGATGCAGCTGGGGCTAATGCCGCGCTTTGAGCCGGCTCTGATGTTTCGCCACTGCAATAAAAAGTGCGGGCTGCCGAGTGAGCCTAGGCCCGGAGAGTTAGCGGTTGTTAGGGAAGGCAGGCTGTCAGGGGAGGCATGGCTGTCAGGGGAGGCAGGGCTGGCAGGGGAGGCAGGGCTGTCAGGGGAGGAAGAAATGGGCGGTAGAGAAACATGTGAAAGAATCCTTCAATGGAGTTGTATTTCAGTTTGTGTAGGATCGGGGTTGCATGTGCTAAAATAATGACGCTCACATACTTTATAATTCATGGCATCTGGATTGTATCGTTTTCGACGTTATTAATACTTACATTTTCTATAATATATGGGGTACCTGTCGGCTAGCTGGGGGGTGCTTAGCGCACCCCATATACGGAAAGGTCACCTACTGATCGGCCCATATATGTTCCGGAGCTAAGCTACTTAAAGTTGTATAAGTGCAACAGCACTTGCAACTGACTTAATATAACAATATAACTGATATCCCTTATATCTGATAATTAAGAGTCTTAATCGTTTAATTTGCATGTATATTAACTAATTAGCTGTTGTTAAAATGATATAAGCTATATATTAATAGTAATTATTTATATATTTTAATAATAATAATGGCGACCGCACCGGCGACGTCCTTAATTATTTATAACGGACCTAAGGATTAGAATCATTTTAAAAGCGAATTTTAGTTTAAAGCGTACGCGTTTAATATTTAAAACTTTATCCATTTTAATTAAAACGATTTATGATTTACTAAACTTAAAAAACCCGAAATAACTTTTTACCCGAAAAAGTTATTCCGTTGAATAACGACGTAAGTAGTTAATTTATTTACTAAAGGAATTATATAAATCGAAAAAGTCGATCGAACGGGTTATCCGATAAATACCTTTAAGATAATTATTAAAGGGCCGATAAGCTTATATTTAAAATTTCGCGGCATATACCTATAAGGATCGGATATGCGAAACCTTCCGTAAAAACGTTAGCGAACTTCCGAAATGGGTTTTAGAATTTGTATTTTTAACAATTAAGGAAATAAGTTTTCTTTTAGGGAAGAACTTACGAAAGTGGTACGCCAAGTTGGTTAAATCCGGCAAGGTATATAATATTAGGTTATTGGTTAATATTTAACGAAAATAGCGCGAAAAGTTAAAGTAAACCTCGAAATCTGGCAAAAGGCTGGACGAATAGATCGTAAGGTGGTAAAAGATAATAGCTTAGGGATAACGATACGGTATCTTAGAAACGAATATAACGGTTATATATGTTAACGACCTATATATAGCTTTAGTTCTTATTGCGGAAATTTGGATAATAATTTTCTAGATAATAAAAAAGGTTAAGATCGACAACGGTACGATTAGTTACCAAAAGGTAATAGTTAACCTTCTGGATTATTAGGTTATAACCTATTTTTTATTTATATTAAAAATATTAAGGCAGCGTTTTTAATATTATACGAGAATTTTACGGAAGTGTTTAGTTAGCACGATTTTAATCAAGAACAAATTAAGTTATTTAACCTTTAGTTGCGAGGTAAGGCATCTAGGCGAAAGCCGAAACGAAGTAATCGTAAAGGTTCTTAAATGGATCGAAGCATTAATAAATGAAAACGTAACGAATCGGATGCTTAAAGTATTCGTTACGAAGTTTGCTTAAGCCCGGCTTATAAGTTATTTTAATGTTATTATGCATTTCTTAATAAAGCTTTTATGAAGTTTTACTTTAATATCGTTTTATTTAACTTAATCCAACAAAGGTTTAGTCTTAATTATTTTTTAAAAAAAAAAGGTTAACCGTTTATTAAAGATCATGGAAAAGTTAATTATAAAGATGGATTAATTCCTAAAGGAAGTAAGATAGGTTTTAACGTATTTTTTGATTATTAATTAACGTAACGCTATAAACGTTTCGTTTTACCCTTTAAGAAATTTATTTATTTTAAATTTAGGATTTACGATATATATTTTTAGCTTAATTTATAAGTTCTTAAATTTTAGATTAACCATATAAGGTAACGGTGTATACGCAGGTAATAATTTCGTCCCGATTAAAAAGTACGGAAAAGTTAATTTATTACTTTAAAACCTTAATAAAACGAAAGCGTTACGGTTATATAACGTAACTTATTCCGAAAAATTTGCATATAACTTAATATTATTCCGATAGTTCCGAAAGAAAAGTTATTAATAAGATAATTAAGGTTATTCCGATAGTTACGAAAGAAAAGTTATTAATAGGATAATTAAGAGATTAATAATTATATTCGAAATAAGTATAATTAAGTTATTGTTACGTTAATAAATAAGTTTAATTAATTCGTTATTAAAAATATTAACGTAATATTATTTTAAATAACTTTTGTAACTTATAAACGAAATATTAACTTATAAACGAAAGGATTATTACGTATAGGTAATGGTATTATATGCCATTTATAATTAAGTTATCCAAGGTTTAAAATAATCGCCTAACTGTATTTTTATATCAAGAGAATTTAATTAAAAGATTTTATAATAACCGAATGTTAAATATATAATAAGGCTAAAGCGAAAAGATAAATACGTTATCAATTTCGAAAAGAAATATCCCGATTAGGATAAAAAATCGTTATCGATTTTACTAATTTCGAAAAAGACCTTAAAAATATAAATACGTTATATTCGCTATCGATAAATACTTAAGCTTTATTTGAGATATTTACTTAAAAAACCGAATGTAGGATATATTAATTTTAATGTTTTATTACCTTTTAAAAATTCTGAACAACTAAAAAAAGATTTTTTATAGGTAATTAAGTACGATAACGAAATCTTGAAAAGTTATTAATCTCGGGATATGTTTTAATCGTTTTTTTTAATATTCGGTTTAAGGTTTTAATATTACATACTTAAACTTAAAACAGGAATATAAAACGCTTAAGTGATATAATTAAGGAAAAAGTAATTACAATACGAAATGGCGTTAAGTTATTAACGTTTTTAATTATATATATCTTTAAAGCGGCAGTGTATTTATATAACCGCATTCCTAAATACGTTTTTCCTTGGCAAATTTTATATAAGGTTTATTATATATACTTAACGAATAAAAACGGCGTTATAATATTTAATCGGAAGTTTTAATAAGCTTATTTTCGAATTTATGGCTTGTAGCTTACGTTATGACGATTATCGCTATAAAGAAAAAGCAAAGACTTTAAAAGTTAAATTTTAAGGTATGGATTAACCTTTTCGTCGGTTCTCGATTTACGAATATTTACGAGATCTGGAATTTATTAATTAATAAGGTTATTACTATTCGAAACGTTTAATTTAACGCAAAGGTTGCCTTTTTCAGTAATATTAAGGACTTTAAGGATAATTTATTTAACGTTACCGAAAACGAATTATAAAACTTATTCCGATAAGTTATTATACTTAATTAGGTTAATAGCTACTTTTTATATATATAAAAGGAAGATAAAGACTGAAATAAAATAATTTAGTTACCGGCTGGCCAAAAGGAATAGCTTTAGAATGATATAAGCGTTCTAGAAGACGTACGGAATGGGGAAGAATAAGCCTGTTCGCAAAAAATTAATTATTTTTATACGATCGTTATGTTCGAATTACTTCCGTCCTTTAGTCCATTGCCGCTTTTAGCGTTTGCTTTAATAACTGCTATAACGATTGCGCCAACGGAAAAAATAAAAGTAACTCTAGGTTTGTATTATGTTGTTTAATTTAAAATGACGGTAAAAAACGAAGATTCTTTATGGGTTAAAAACGTAAGCTTTCCGTACGTTTCGTATCGAAAGGATAATTATCGGTACGATTACAAAATATGGAAAGTTGCATTTAATATAAAACGATTAGCTTACTTTATTAATATAATCGATAATTAGCCGGTAAGCTGCGGAAGTTTAAGGAAGATAAAAGCCCGAAATACGCGTTACCTTAATTAAAAAAGCTTTAATATACCAAAAATAAAAGCGTTATTTAAGTGGTAAAGTTAGGTATATAAACGGAATTTACTGCTATTGCTGTAAGGCCATAAAAGGTTAAATAGATACCTATTAAGGAAAATGTTCCGTAAAGCCGAATTAGTTTATTTATAAAGTTGTGAAAATATAAAGTTTAAAAAGTTATTAATTAATCCTTTATTAAAAGCAAACAATTTTTAAAATATATATAAATATCCGTTTATAAAATCGATAAACATAATTAATTTTAGAAATATAAGATCCGTTTTATTATAGGAGGTAATTAATAACTTAAAAACGTTTATAGGAGTATATACGTATTTACGTTAACTGGTAGGTTACTTTAAGCTTTAATCGTTATTACGGCTAAATTTAACCTAAGGTTTAAGTAATATAACGTTATAAACGCTTTCGTTAACGCGAACTTACTTTACGAAATATATATAAAAACGCTTGGAAGATACTTATAACATAATAAAATATTCTTAATTAAAAAGGTATTATATAAACTACGAAAAATACCTTTATTTTAATGTAAGGATTTTATTAACATATTTAAAGATTTAAGAGTTAACCCGTTTCTTACGAACTTTATTATTTTTTTCGTCAAAAGGTATTCTTATTTCTTTTACGTTAACGACATAATTGCTATATATAACAAAGAATATTAAAACCTTATTGATTAATTAATGTAATAAATATAAAAACAATATATCCTTATAAATAATAAAAACTTACAGTAAATTTTTAAAATCGAAAGAATTAAAAATAAACTTAACTAAAAGATTTAGTTATTTTAATTTAACTTTATAAATAAGCTAGTTAACTTAATTATTTTAAAGAACTGTAAAAAACTTTTTAAAAACGTTAATAACTAACGTTAAATTATTGCTAAATCCTAATTTGACTTATTTAAACTTAGTTAATAAATATTAAAAAAAGTCGGTTTTATTTTATACGTTATAATTAATACGCGACTTAATATATTCTTTATAATATCCCGATTCGTTCGATTTAACTAAAACCTTAATAACATATATTATAAAACTACCGAAAAAGTTATATTATACCTAATCGGTATTAAAACGTTAACCTTATAATTCGGTAATAAAAATTTAATAAATACTTAAAGTAACGCTTTCTTCGCAAATAATTCAATCGACCAAAAAAGTTCTTAAACTTAGTTTATAAAGGTATTCGAAAAAATAATAACATAATAAGCGAATAAATAAAATAAAATAATTACTTTCATAACCGAAACGGAATTATTATCCTTTACGCAAGTTATAAAAAAAGCTTTATTTAACTTTCGATTAATTAAAAAAATTAAAAATTAACTTAAATATAAAACCGTTAAATATATAATATAATAATTAATAAACGATATGGTTAATTAATGCCGACGTTGCCCTTTTATAAATAAGTTTATAATACGTAAATATGTATAGTTATTAATTATAAAAGGTAACGGAAAGAGACCTAATTAAAGTAAATTATACGTTTATAAACGATAAGCTAGTTAATAAATTAATTAAAGCCTTATTACGAGAAATTTTCAAGTACTTTAAAAAGCAGCTAAGATTAATAGATATTATAAAAGCCTTAAACCAGCGGAAGATAGCTTTAAAGGTTATTTCGGACGAGGAATTGGCTGATTAGGAGGATTTAATCGCCGGAAGGGAGGTGGAATGGACAGCTGCGGCTTGAGGAAGTGATGAAATATAACGATTAACGCCGTAAATGCTTTAAGGCGTTAAGGGGGTGTATCGGCTAGCTGGGGGGTGCTTAGCGCACCCCATATACGGAAAGGTTACCTACTGATCAGCCTATATGTGTTCCGGAGCTAAGCTACTTAAAGTTGTATAAGTGTAACAGCACTTGCAACTGACTTAATACAACAACACAACTGATGTCCCCTATATCTGACAGTACCAGTATATATATTCAGGGATTATTGCAGTTAGCGCGGTACAAGACTCGTTTTTCCTTAAGGGCAAGATACGATTTCGCTTAAAGGTGGCCTGTGTATTTGTAATAGAGTTTATTAGGAAGTAATACTTAAGTACGGTATCCAGTGTATAACGTCGGTCCGAGCGCATATAAGTTAAGCGTTCGAATTCGTAGGATTTTTATTACAGGATAATTTCCGTTGCCGTTAACATCATATATCTTTTCTATTAATTTTAGTACGTCGTAACATAATTTAATATAGTAACCAACTCAGACCAGCGACATTCCAGATATGTGGGGTTTGTATACCGCTAACTACAATAATCTCTAAGTATTGTAGACGGATCCCGGACCGAAATCCCCGTAAGGTGCTAAACACTGCGTTGATACAAGGCCGTTTCGCTACGCGATCCGAACCTCGCAGAAAAAAGGGTGTCTCTGTTATTACCATTTTATATACCGTTGGCAGGTGCAACATTGCCTTCCTGTAAGGTATCGAACTTAGCACTCTACAGGTTTTCGCAATATTAGTAACCTTAATAACAAAAACCCCATACCCCGCTAGGTTAATTATTACCTCGACTGCTATCAAGTGATAAAACCAGGGCTGGCTTTATTCCTCTCCGACGTTACCTATTAGGCAGTTATCAGCATAATGTGACGGCTAAGGGGTTTAACCAACTATTAAACCTAGTCGTACGGTTTATGCTAGCAGTAATGTCGTGAAAAACTGAGCAATAGGGAATTTAATAGTTACGTTTGGTAATAGCAGATTATTAAAAATAATCTGGGTAACCAAGTTGTATTATAAGCTGAAGCTATTTAGATTATGGTAATAACCAGCGTATATATTTTGGCTTGGATCTATTTAGATCCGAAGATCAGTCGGGATCCGTATTATCTAAGTGAATTAGATTTTCGTAAATCCGGGTATTTCTTCGGATCCATATTATTTAGATACATGGATCCTTTTGGATCCGTTTATTTATTCGGATTTATGTTACGTAATTTTAGTCGGTAGTATCCCGAGTTTTGTCTCGATTATGCGCTTAAGTTGGTAAGGTATTAGTTTGTAATACGATTTTTGTCAGATATAGGGGACATCAGTTGTGTTCTTGTATTAGGTCAGTTGCCGGTGCTGTTGCACTTATACAACTTTAAGTAGCTTAGCTCCGGAACATATATGGGCCGATTAGTAGGTGACCTTTCCGTATATTGGTGCGCTACGCACCCCCCAGCTAGCTGACAACTTTTCCCTTCCATGATTTTTGCCTTTAAAGATTTTCGAATTTGGTAAGTTTTTCTTTTTTTTTTTATACTTATCATGTTTAAGGGAATTATTAAGAAAGTTGGTCAGCCGCGATAGCGCTTAAATCAGAAAAAGGAACGTAAAAAGTTGTTTTTCGGTATCGAGGATTTTAGTTTCGAAGTTATACTTTATTTTGCGTATTTCGTTCGGAAGGAAAACTATATTATGGCTGAAAATGTAGTTCGTTGCCAGAATTGCGTTCGTTATAAGTGGAAATATAATGGTTCGGGTATTTTAATTACTTCTTTACGTAATACTTTCCGGGAAAAGGAACTGTTAAAACGTAAAAAGGCCTTTTCCGAAAAACCCTTTTTTTAACTATAACGGGATATAAATAACGTTATTTCTCGTTTTTAGCGGTTGCGTTAATAATAACAATCTTTTCGTACTAAAGGTATCGAAATGATTAACCGTGGGTTATAATCATTAAATAAGTTGGAGGAATAGGAAAAGGTTGAGGTGGAGGTCGTTACGTAGGTTATTTAGGCCGCGGGGGTGGCGAACTTGTTTGGTCCTGAAACCGCTAACTGGCCTTTTCCGGCGGACCTTGGTTGGGAAGTTATTTTATGTCACATGCGGGCTCTCAACAGAGGTCAGGTTGGCTATATTCAGGACAGAAGAACTAGACAAAGACTAACATCTAGGGAACAAAAAAAAAAGAGAAAGAGCCCTTTAGGCCCTGGAGCGCTATATATACAGTTAGGATAACTAGCCTAACTGGCGCCATAACAATTATCCCACCCCTTAAACAAGAATCGACTTCGATTCTTCGGGTTATTACGCATAATAAAGCCTTAAACAAACGCCCTGTAACAAATTCGAGGTATTTTCGCGAATAAATCGTTACCGTTTCGATTACGAAAAGCTGACGTTCCGAAGCGTAAGCTTAATCCTACACTTTTAATTAAGGCTACCGATTCCATAATGGTGTACCAAGAACGTCACTTTTAGGAATAGCGACGGCTTAATAACTTTACATAACTTAACCACCTTAAAAAAAAGGCCTAGGATTTAAACTAAGTTCCGTACGGCACTTAAACTTATCTTACTAACCTTAAAACGATATACCTCCATATCGCACCCCCTTCGGCCCTGAAACGGTAATATTCCGCTAAACAAAAATCCGAAAACGAGTCGAACGATAATTTTCTTCGGTTAAGGATTACATCTATTAATATCATAACAAACAACTTAACAAACTAACAAACTATCCATTGGACTTTAATTTTGGATATTATTACCTTTTTAAACAACTAAAAGGCTAAAAACCTTATCCAAAATAATAACGACGATAACGATAACAATAACGACGACGACGATAAGGGGGGAAGGCAAAACATATAACTCTTTAACATACATTTGCCAGCAGACTGCTGCATATAAGAAAAACCTTCTGGATATCGCCAGCAGGAAAACTTTATATAATGCTGTTAAAATGATAGCGAAATTGGTACATACTGATAAATTCAGACGAAACGATAACGGGGATATTCCGAAAACTTAACGAATTACGAACGATTAGCTGACTTTATAAGATATTCCGAAGCCCAATACGTTTTTAAATTGCATAAGCGATAAAATATAATATTTCCGTCCTTATTTCGACAAATGCTATCGGATAATAATGTTAATAATTTTGGGTTCCGCGTAATAAATAACGTTACCATTCGGTTAATATCGTCTCCTATTAATTATTAACGAAAAAGCTCCGAATTAAAAGTAAGGTTTAGGTAAGAAACCTTCGAATTATAATTAAGACGTTATATTTCTTTTTTAGGCCTAAGTAATTATGAAAATTTAATTTGCGGCCTAAGCTATTACGGTTTAATTATAAACTCCTAATATCGTATAACGAAGGTTACTATTTTTTTACGGGTTATTAAAAGCGTCTGAACTTATATTTTAAAGCTATGTTTTAATCGTTCCGCTAACTTTACGTAATAATAACGCGCGTTTTGCTATTAAATACGTACGGTCGGGTTTTAATCCTTTAAGAATTATAAATAATTATCAAAATCCTTAAGGTATTAACTTAATCGTTATATAGCTTGCTTTAATAATTCAGCTATAATAAGCTTATGATAACCAACGTTTCGAATGCTGGTTTTGGTCCAGGATTTAAAGACGGACCAGTTATGGACGAATTTCGTTAAGTTTTCGGCCTTATTTCGCTGGACTTTTCTTTCCATAAGGGCCGATATTGGGAATCCATTTTAAAAATAGCTAGGTTAATACGTTAGGTTTGGCGACGATATTTTTTTGGAGCGGCGTCAAAGGCCCGCCGAAGGTTTGCCAGCCATTCGTCACGTTATCGGTAGCTGTACTTTAGTATGAAGGTCGTTATGGACTTTTCAAGGTTAACATCGTTTATATCCGAGTCCGAATTTTAATCGGAACGCCGGCGCCGCTTAAAAAAAAGTGAAAAGGATAATTTAACTTTTAACTTTATTTATTTCCGACGTAAGTCTATTAAGCGCTAAAAATAATTAACTGTAGCTTATAACACCGTTTCATTATCTTTTCCCACGCTTCGATTCGAAGAGGATTCGCCTTCGAAACGGGGTTAATTTTGCTATGTGGTACTATAATTTCGGGTTATAGGGCGCGATATTTTGAAGACGTTAAAAATAATAACACTTTAGCCAAGGTGATTATAACAGAGATGTCAGAATTGTCACATGCGGGCTCTTAATAGAGGTCAGGTTGGCTATATTCAGGACAGAAGAACTAGACAAAGATTGACATCTAGGGAACAAAAGAGAAGAGAGAGAGCCCTTTAGGCCCTGGAGCGCTATATATACAGTTAGGATGACTAGCCTAGCTGGCGCCATGACATTTTAAACGTTGCCGGTTTTGTTAGTGAAAACTTTTTAATAAGCGTTAGGCGTTTATAAGATTTTTGGCGGGTTTTTAAGTGTTTTTGAAATTTGGGTAATCTTTTTACTTAATTAGGTACTTAATAAGTTTATTTTTCTTACGTATATTTAGGATTTCTTTTGTTTCGTATGTTGGTATATTCTTTTTCACTTCCTTTTCGTATTTTATGTTAATTTTAATGGTATCTACCGCTAACTTGAGTAAGGAAATATGAGAGATTAGATGGAATTTAACTTTAAATGGTAGCTTTAATTAATAGTTGTTTTTTAAGATTTTCTTAATAATTTTGTATAGGCCGATATATTTAAAGTCGAACTTTTTATTTGGTTACTTAGTTTGGATATTTTTGCTGGTTAAGTAGACCATTTTTCCTTTTTGGAAGGTTGTTTTTTTAACCCTTTTTGGTTATAGTATTTTTTTATTTAGTTGCGTACGAATTTAAGTTCTGTTTTTATTTTTGCGTATAGTTATTTAAGTTGTTTTGATGTAAGGGTTGCTTTAACGTTGATTAGGTTCTCGCGCGTATTTTTGTAAATTTCTAGTATAAAATTAAAATTAGTATTTGCTGGAATGGTTTTGGTACTTTCGTGGTAGCTGGTGTTTTAGGTTAATTGGGCGATAGGTAGCATTTAAGCTTAATTATTCTATTCGTGGTTAATATAGTATTATAGATAGATTTTTAGTATTTGGTTGGTTTTCTTTATTTATTCATTTGTTTAAGGTTTAAATACGCTGGATAGTTTGTAATTTAGGTTTAATTATGCCATACGTTGTTACCAAAACTTTAAAATAAATATTATCTTTTTTATTTAAAATGATTTCCGTTAATAATCCGTATATTTTTAAGATATGTTTTAAAAAGATGTTAACTAATTATTTTATATCCGTATTTTCGTTATATAGTAAGAAATAAGAAGATTTTGTAAATCGATTAACGATTATAAAAATATTATCATAATATATATCCGTAACTAGGTTTTTTAAAAGTAAAAGTTTAATAATAAAGTCGAAAATAATTAAGTCCTATAGCCGCTTTGCGATTAGTAATAATTATAATTTTCCATATGACTTATGTCGTCGAGTTTTTGCCTTATTGCAGATGTAGCATTATTGTCGTACTTTCTTTATTATTGATTTTATTTTAGGAAAGTAATAGGTACGTTATAATCGTTTTAAGGTTTTATAAATCCCTAAGTATCCGTATAGTTAATGTTCGTAAATATTTCGTATTAATGCTTCCTGATATCCTTTTAGGATTTATGTTTTTTTTATTTTCTGGTTTTTAGGTAAGTTGTTATTATATTCTTAGATTTTTCCAGTATAGATTAAGGGGTGTTGCTTTAATTGTTACTATCTGTCGTGGTTGTAGGTATCGTTTTGGTATGATATCGAAAATTTAGTGATTAATTTTGAATCCCTTTTTTTCGAGGTTCGGTTTTTGATTTAGTACGTTTGCTTTGCCGTTTTCCGATTTTTTTTGGTGGATGATAATGAAGTCGTATTCTGCTAGTTTTTCGGCGTAGCGTAATTATCGTTCCGTAAGTTTTTTGGTGGTGGTAAAGCGAGTAAGATCTTTATGGTCGGTATATACTTTAACCTAGTAGAAGTTTTCCTTAAGGTAATGCCTAAATTTTCGAAAGGTTTTAATAATGGTTATAAATTCTTTATCGGAAATGCCGTAATTTAACTTTGCTCCTTTTAATTTATAAAAGTAAAAGGCGATAAGGTATAAATTACTTTAATTATTTCGGTATCAGGTTATTACGCTTAAAACGTAATCCGAAACGTTAGTTTTAAGCTTAACTAGGCGGCTTAGGCTGTATATGATTAATATTAGCTTGCTAATAATCGTATTTTTGATCTTTTTTAAAAAGCGGTTTTTGTTTTTATCGTTTAAAAGAATTTGTTTTTTTTGTCAGGTTGGACAATGGTGTAACTATTTTACTAAAGTTTCGAATAAACATTTTATAGTAGTTGGCAAATCTAAAAAAAGTTTATATTTCCTTAATTATGGTGAGCGCTTTTTATTCCTATATTACGGTGATCTTTTTAGGGTTTATTTTAATGCATCTCAGGGTGATAATATATTTTAGGAATTTTACTTTTTGTATATACAATAGGCTTTCTTTTGTATTAATTAAGAGGTTAGCGTTTTATAGGGCTTGGAGAACTATATGAACGTATCTCATATGTTTTTCTTTGTTTTTTAGGTAAATGAGAATGTCGTCGAGGTAACAAATAACGAAGATATTTAAGTATTCTTTAAGTATATGGTTAACTATTTGCTAAAAGGTTATTGGTATATTCGTAAGTCCGAAAGGTATAACGACGTATTTAAAAAAGTCCGTATTTTATTTTAAAGGTTATCTTCTATTTATGTTCTAACTTAATACGGATTTAATTATATCCTTTTTTAAGATTTAAGCTCGTAAATTATTTCGCTTTATAAAAGCGATCTTTTATTTCGTTAATTAGGGGTAACGGTATTTTATCTTTAACCGTAATGTTGTTTAGTTACTTATAATCGATAACCAGGCGTAACTTCCAGGTTTTTTTGGAGGGTATAAAAAATATAAGGTATCCGGCTGATAAATTAGAATATCGTATATAGCCTTTTCGAAGCTTGTCTTTAAAGTATTTACGTAATGCCTATAATTTTGTTTCGTTAAGGTTATAAATTAGATAAAATCTGGTTAATGTTCCTTTTTTAAGAAATATCTTATGATCTTATTCGCCCTGTTCTGGTAATTTTATCTCGAGTTCTTTTCGAAATAATCGTTTATATCTATAGTACTATAAAGGTACGTTAACTATAGTTTCTGGTTCTAAGAGTTAATGCTATAAGTGGTCGTCTATCTCTCGTAATTTTGTTTTAATAATAACGATAATACGTTATATTTTTTTTATAATACCCTTATTCTTTTTTATATCTTATTCCCATAAGTAAAAAAGTTTTTCTCGTATTTTTATAGCTGCACTTGTCGCCGTTTTCGACCGAATATTAAGATTGTTTCTATTCTTACTTCTTCTTATCGAAAGGATATAAAACGAACTTTATTTAACCAATTATCCAATCGATTAAAGGGTTATATTAATACAGCCATAATTTTCCAAGGATCTTATCATAATTCCCTATCGGAACGATATCAAAATCTGTTATCTAATTTCGTCCATTAACGAAAATCTCGTAATAATCAATCTTACGGGTGATCTTTCCATTATCGTAAGTAAATACCTAACCTTTTACGTTTTCGGCGATATAAAGTTCCATCTTTTCTTTCCATAGTAATCGAAATCGGTTAACCACATCCGGCGTAATATAACTACCTCTTATTTTTCCGTAATCCATAAATGCGGTAAACTAATACGTCTCGATTTTTACTTGCAGGGTAATAAAATCGTTCTTAGCTCCTATCGTCACGTTTAAAGCTCTTTTGGGAAGTTCCTACTAACTTTTATAAATCTTATCATCCTGCGGCTTTTTTATAAGTAACATTCGTTTTTTAACTCGTTTTTTAATACCTTAATACGCTTTTAATTTTACGTATTAAGGGCTTATAATTACTTTAACTATCCTTCCTATCGGCGTAAAATGGCTTTAAGTAAAAAGGCTTATATCTAAAAATCTTCTTTGCTAATATATTCTAATTCGGGGGCTACTTATCCCTCCTATCGTACTTAAAATTGGGTATTGTATTACCTTATATCTTTGTTCCTCTTTTTAACTTCGTCTTTAATTTCTTATCTTTTATTCGGGTCGTTTGCAAATGTTAAACAGAAGTTTACGTTATTAATTATTTCTAAAAATGCTTTCATAATAATCTAATAAACCCATCTTTCTTTTATCTTATAGTTATACCATCCCAAATGATAGATAAGGTTTCCATTAAGGCAGGTCTTTCCTTCGGGCCAACTTGTTATTACCGTAATAATATTAACGGTATTTTCTAAAGCGCATGTCCTTAAATATCTGTACCATCGTTAATCCTTAAAATCCTTTCCCTTTAATTGTAAAAATCGAATCCCTAATTATATATTTACGGAAGTCGTTTTTCGATATACCGTTATTCTTATATATATCTAAGGTAATAGGCCCGATTGTGCTAAATGGCATAAAATTTCTCGTATTGGTCCGGCTATCCTAATAATAAGTCTTCGTCCCATCCTTGGTATTTCTTAATCCATGCGTTTAGTTCTAACTGTTCGTACCGCTATCGCCGTTTTTTTAAGAACGGGAAAGTATCTTATTCTTTGAAAGTTCTTTTCATCTATTGTTTTCCTTTAGCCATTAGGTTACTATAGGTCCTATAATAAAGGCTCCCTACTTTTAAATGGCTACTTAAAACAGCTTTTTCGCTTCTTATAATTCTTATTATACTTCTTCGTAGGGTTATGGTTATTTTTAACCTTAATTATGTTAATTAATCGATTATTACCGCCTTAACTATTTCGGGGGAGTTATTAAGGAACCGGTATCTATATATTTTATCGTGGCTTTTTAGGTACCTTGCACTAATATGCCTTATATCCCATCTTGTTATAATTGAAGCATTTAATAGTACGAAGGTCACGTTATTAAATTACGCCTAGTTCTATAAGTCCTGGTGCCGTTTTATAAAATATGTTAATTTTTCGTAACCTATTGGTATTAAAAGGATACTTTGGCTTATTATTTTGCCGGTTTTTAAAATATCGAGTTTTCTAAGCGTACTGCTGATCGTCGATTTTGACTGCTATGGTAATATAATTCATTAACCTTTTAAGGCGTTTATTTTTAAACAGTTCTTTCTGTACTTTTTCTTTTAGGCCGTCGAAAAATATAGCCATTAATGCCTTTTATGCTTAGTTAATCTTCGAAGCTAGTTAAATGAAAAGGTTGCCGTATTTAAAAGCTAATCCCTTTTATTTTAAATTCTTAATCTTGTTCTTAGTTTTAATTTTTTCATATACTATCCCGAATAGTTTTTTAACCTTTCTTTAAATCTTTCGTAATCGTTATAAATAGCTAATCTTAGACCCCACCCAATGAATTACCCTAGCAATGAATAGGCAAAACACATACAAATTAATAGTAACCTACATATTTAAATGTCGTTTAATAACGTAATAACGTCTTGCTTAATATAATACAGCTATTTAGGCTCTTTAGAATTGCGCTACCGTTTTTTTAGTAGGTTGTTTTTTAACATAACTGTTAATTGTAATCTGATCGCTAACCTTTATAGGCTTTAGACGTTTAATAGCTTTATCTTTAGCCGTTTTGATATTTACTAAATTCGCAAAAATTTTATTCGGTTGCTTAGTAACAGTTCAACGTTTGGTGCGTTCGTATTTTTCGAGTTTCGTTTGTAGGTTGCGATTTTCGTAGCGAAGCGACGTATTTTCGGTATTGAAATTATTAAAGTTTTTGGCCGTTTTAGTTATTATATTTCGTATATCGTAAGATGCCGTTGTATAATTACGTACGGCCGTTCGTATGCTTTTTCGTAGTTTTTTAGCCCTGTAAAACGTATGGACGATTTCGTTATAGGTAGTAATTACTATTTCCGGAGGTGTTATTAGTTTAAAGGCCGGCTGGGGTGTTATTTCGAGATCCTTTAATACTGTTTCGGGTTTAAAAGGAAGTATACCGGTATAACGTTATTTAACTTTAATATTTTTATCGGTAAAAGCGATCTTTACGGCTTTACGATATGCTTTTAACATACGACGTTTATATTAAGGGGTAATCGTAAGGATTACGCCGGCCTTTCGTAATACCTTACGATATTTTTTTCTCAAGAACGGAAAATACGGAAACGTCGAATGGTTAAAGGTTAGTATTCGAATAAGGTGATAAGTATATAAAAACGACCTTATTTTTTATGCATTTCCACATAAAAGTAAGGAATACGTATGTGATATGGTTATTTAAGATAAGTAATCGTTATTAATTATGGAATCGCGGTTTAGTTTCGGGAAGGAAGATAGATTTTAGCTATTTTAACGTAATAACGTTATTTGTTTACTTTTTCAGAGTTAATGTATATTTAGCTTTTTCGATTTCGTCGGGAAATTATTACTTTTGTACGGTAAGATTATTAAAGATGTATACGGCCGTACTTTTTCCGTATGTAAAGTTGATGTATTCGATGATAAATACCTATAACGTGGCCCTTGACTTCTTAAGCTTCGTACGGGCCGTTTCCGAGCTTCCTACAATTGTTTTATCGTATTGTTCTCCTTTTTGGACGTCCGTTTCGTTTATATTATATTCGTTCTTAAGTTAAATATTATATTTGGTTCGGATTTGGGTTAAAAGAAAGAAGAATTTGTAAACATTATCGCGATTGCATACCTCGAAGCGTTTCCGAAGCATAATTCGTTTTTTTTTTCGTATGTATTTTGTCGTAGCGTTGGATAAAGCGGTTAACTTAATGCTTTTCGATAATCCCGTTAGGGCCTAGCAAAGCTTCCGCCATTTGACGGACCTGTTTTTTCGCCCGGGCGCGACCGTATACTTCTTTAAGTAATATTTAGTTAACAAGTTTCCGCTTTTCTTAATCCGAAAGCTTACGCGCGTTATTTTGGGCTTCGGAACGCGATTTGGAACTATGGAGCCTGTATGATAAGGTCGACTAGGGTATTTCGAATCGTATGCTTATAAAGGCTTCGGAATTACCTTCCGCAATAAAGTCTTTAGCGTCCTGAATTTTACGCTTACGGTCGAAATCAACTATCTTAACCCGAAATTAATTGATCAAACGGTTATTGAGATATTGCAGAGTGAAGTTGTAGGGGTTGGTTGTTGTTGTGGAGAAATCTCTTATTTATTGCTAGGGTAATTCATTGGGTGTGGTCCGAGGTTATAGTTTCCGCGGACCTTTATTAAAGGAGGTTAATAACCTATTGGCAAAGGGTAAATTCGAACTAAATAACCGCGTTTCCGGTTAACTGCCTTACAACGAACTGGATTCGAAAGGTGGGTATTATAAATCTAATTAGGAAATACTTAAAATAAGCACGATATTCCATAAGGAACTATTATAACTTAATGATAATTCTATTAAAAAGGTAGGCTTGGTAGGCTTTAAAACTTTCCCGGCTTTTTTGCCGTAAGTTATCTGGATAGGTTATGCAGGTTAAGCTGGCTAATCTGATCAATCTGGTTACTCCATATTTGCTTATCTTTTTAGTTCGACTTTTTAGGCTTTCAACTGGTTCCGGGTTTTTCTAAACGTATTAATAAGTTCGATTTTATCGTTAGTAAATTACGTAACCGCGTTAGTTAGCTAATTAAATCTTTGTAAGGCTTCCTCCTAAGAAAGATTAGGTCGAGGTTCCTTATTATCGGAATCCATAATATTATTTTCGGGGATTTGGAAAGTTCCTTTAGGAACGGGTGACTTACTGGATAACATAATATTAAGAATATTACTTAAAGTTTAACAATATTATAAAATAAAAGCTTATAACATATAACGGTTAAAAGGTTTAATTAACTATTAAACTTAATCGTACGATTTATATTAGCAATATTGTCGTAGAAAGTTAAGTAATAAGGAATTTAATAGTTACATCTGGTAATAGTAAATTATTAAAGGTAATTTGGGTAATTAAATTATATTACAAATTAAAGTTATATAAGTTATGGTAATAACCAACGCATATATCCTAGCTTAGATCTATTTAGATCTGTAGATCAGACGGGATCCGTATTATATAAGTAAATTAAATTTTCGTAAATGCGGGGATCCCTTTGGATTTATATTATTTAAATGCATGGATCCCTTTGGATCCGTTTATCCATTTAGATTTATGTCACGTGATCTTGGTCGGTGGTGTCCCGAGTCTTGTTCCGACTGTGCGCTTAAGCTGGTAAGGTGTTGGTTCCTAATATATAATATCTATAATGGGGAGATAAGGATATTTACTTATATTAAGCTTATTATTCCTCCAGTTAAAAATATGTGAAATTTATTTATTATTCTTTAAGCTTATTTAATAATTATATTGAATATGTAAGACGGTCGAATCGAAATAACTTTTAAAATCGTAAACCTAAATAAATAATTATTAATATAAATTTAACTTCATTTTTTTAAATTCACGGCCTATATAAGCGAGCGAGCTATATAAGTAAGCGAGCCGTATTTTAACACGTCGTAATAATTAATTTAAATAATCTAAGAATAACATATCCCATGAATTAAAATTAAACTGGTTTTTTTTTCGCTAAACGAATTTATAACTTCTTTATAAATATGCGTATTATATCCGAGCTTGCCATAAATGTTATATTTCCGTTCATTCGTTTTAATCTTTTTATAAGAATTATTTTTAGCCGCTTTTAATTATAATCTTTTTAGCACCCTTCTCTTTTCGACTACACAACCTTGTTCTTTTTATATAGTACGTATTTTTCCTTTTTGGAAACATTTGTTCTTAATCTTTTAATATTTGCTTAAGATATAGTTTGTTACGATTCAACCAGACTTGGCCCGGGGAACGGTCGGGCCAAAGACCACAAAACTCCACTAACCCCAAATCACGTAACAAGTGCGTAATTAGAATCGATTAAATATTATTAAGTCAAAGCTGCTTAACAGATTAATATTAAGCGTATTATTTAATGGAAATCTATTAAGTAAAAAAAAGTAACGTACTACACAAGCGAGCCGGATGGACAAGCGAACTGAATGATTTTTAACACATTTTAGCCGTTTAACATTAATTGTTCATTTTTAGTACTAATAATATAGAACGACTTATAAAAAAGTAAGAATAAACTTAACCAGTTAGGTTAAAAACTAAAACCGGAAACTTATTTAAACGCTATTTAATTTTATATACGAAATTACGTAATTTACGTTATATAATCGATATAACGATATACGCGCTCGAATTAATATTATTCTTAATTCGCGAGAATTAACGCCGGCCGAAAAAAACTTTTTATCGAAAAGGTTTTTAACCTATATACGCGAACTTTATTTATCCAGTTCTAACATCTTAAAAATATAGCAAATTTATCATTAATTTAACGTATTACGATACATATTAAAGTTAATTAAGTATAGAAGTTTATATAACAGTGAAAGAAGTTTAAAACGCGTTTAAATCGAAACATTAATTATTAAAAAGTATTACATAGAAATTTAAAAATATTTCGTAAATAGTTTAAGCTTATTTAAGTTACAATTTCAAAATACGATATTATAAAAATGAATATTTATAACTTTAACAAAATAAGACTTTTAATAAAACTTTATATAATATCAGGTATAACAACTGAAAATACTAAAAAACGCTAAAATTTAAATAAATAATAAGAAATCGGAAATAAATTATAATTGTATACAAGATCTAAGATTGGTGTCGGTTAAAGCTTTATTTTTCAGGCTCAGCTAAATATACAGAAAATCATTCCACGATATAATTTTTACGATAAATATTAAACTTAGTATCCTCGAATATAATAACTTATTAATAGTTTTTACGGTTAGGATAGATTATATACTTTAATCCTATAAAGCCTTACTTTAACGCCGACTGCTGGGCCCCTGTAAGCACATAATTTCTCAACTAATATCTGCTTGTAAGGCTCTTATACGTAATTACCAACAAGCTTCGACCTTAATAAGCCTTAAAAGCAAACCTTAACAGTAAATCTTAAGGACAAACCTTAGAGGCAAACTTTAATTACGCATAAATGGTTTTCGTAACTTTCGCTAATCTCGATCGTTCCTATAGTATCTTTTCGAGTTACCCATTAATTAAGATATTATAACCCGTAATTCCGAATATACGATACCAGTATTCCGGAATAAAAGGCTTTTTATAAAAACGATTTTATCCCTGGTATATAATCCTTATAAAGCTACCGAACGAATTAAAGTTATCGATATTACTATCGATCTAGAAAGGTTTTCTTAAATAAATTAACTTCCGCTTTTAATTTTCGGATATGATTTACTTTTTAAAAATAATGATAATCGATTATTAAAAGAAATTATACCTGAAAATATGGAAATTATGGAAAGACTATTGGGGAAATTGGAAAAGGAAAATAATAACGGGCTTTAGAATTCCGAAATTCTGATTTTGGAACAATGTAAGTGGGAAAACTACTAACGATAATTTACTCGGCTGCTCCGGATTACGAAAACCCTCTAGAATTCGAATAAAAGTCGACATAAATAAAAGCGGAATAAGGCAACCTACGACAGGGATAACTTTAATAAAGCCTAGGAATTAAGGTAGCAATCTATCATTTTATCTAATTTTGTCTATACGGTCGCGTTTCCTCTAGGGAGAAAATTATTTTTATATAAGTAATTAATTTGTAAAATTAGGTTTTACCGTTATTTATTATTTTAACAAGGAAAACTTTTCTTAGTTTTTAATATTGCTATAATATATTATTAACAGATTAAAAAGTCGGTATTAATTATAAAACTTAAATAAGAAATAAGTTAAGCTTATAATAAATTTAATATTGCAATAAAGATATTTAAGCGGGTATAAAAAACGAAACTATTATTAATCGTCGACGGTTACGAAAATTATTATTTAATAAATTCGAACGATATTACGCAAATAATGGTATTATTACATTTTATATACCCTTTTATTCATTTTCATCGGCTTTAACCTTTCATCGTATTTGGTGTTTTTGTTTTAAAATGTGTTTGTTTACTTTATATCAAATGTTTAATATAAATTACCATATTTATATCGCGAAAAAAGATTTTCTCTCCGGTTTTTACAATACGTTTAAAAGTGCTTTAACGTCCGATAATATTATATCCGGACTTCCTAAAGCTGGACTTACTTTATTCGATTTTAATAATATCTTTTCCAATTAAAAGGTCTTCCAGTTATACATATACCGACGGTTTCGCCGTTTACCTCCGCCGGTTTTATTTTTATTTCTATTTTTTCTTTTTCGTAAAAAAGTTTAAAAATGTCCGTAGAATAATAATATAAAGGCGTTATTTATGAAGGAAAATTAGAATTTATTAAAACAGTTTGCTAATAAAAATAAACGAATTAATTAATCTCTTTATAAAAGATAAGTTGTTACTTTAGTATGAAATTATTTTCTTGCCCAAAGAAAATGGTTAATTCCATAAAATAAACCATGTTTTAAATAAATGTTGAACAACTAAACTTAAACGTTTATAGAAAGGAATAATACTTATTATATAAAAAGAATAATACAAAGAAGATAATTAGTAACGGTCAAAGGTAATTGTCGCAAAAGGGTTAAAGCGAAAAAAAGAAAGTGTAACGTTTATGACAAGCCTCGATATAATACGCATATTTATAAAGAAGCTATAAATATATTAAATAATAAAACATATAATTAATTCAAAATTGTTATCATAAGATATTAAAAGCTACTCGGTTCGTTTTGTTCAGCCGCTTTGCTTGTGTATTATATTAAACAAATAAGTAAAATATACTAATTATTTTTATAACTAAAACTAAATTATTATGTTTTACGGAAATTGTAAATTTTCTTTTTCAATTCATTAACGAATTAAAAGTTGGCTTAAACATTGTCACAGTTAGGCTAATCGCGGGAGATGGTTATATAAGGTGTAGGAAGTGTAAATTGTCATGGATCATCTATGCTCTAGAGAGCAGTGGCTAGGAAGCTCTATCTATAGTGTGGGAGCCCCGGAATAAAGTTGTTACAGGGTCTTTACAGCTTCTAGGGGCTTTGATAACTAAGCAAGTAACCCCAATTTTATAACATACTCCCCAGATAAGACGAAGATGTTCCCTTAAATCTGCTATTTACAGTTTTATATAATATCTAAAATAATATATAAATAAAAGAAATAGCAATATAAGTAATATAAATATTAAGTATAATAATAAAAGGGTAAGCCGTATATGTTTTACGTAATTCAAAAAACGGTTTTACGTTTTTACTTTTTTTTATCGTTTATAATAACGGAGAACGAAAAATAAGTTCGTACGTTATATGTGCGCTGATATTTGTTATTTTTTTAATATTATAATATTTACTTTCTTTTCGTTTTTTCGGTTTTAATAATATTTTCGTAAATATTTTAAGTTAAAAGAAGCTAGTTACGAGATTAACGTTATATATGTAAGATTAATATGAGTTGAAGCCTGATTTTCCAGGCTCACCCAAATATACAAAAAATCATTTCACGATATAATTTCTACGATAAATACTATACCCAGTATTTTCGAATATGATAACTTATTAATAGTTTTCACGGTTAGGATAGATTATATACCTTAGTCCTATAGAGCTCTACTTTAACGCCGACTGCTGGGCCCCGTAAGCACGCAATTTCTTGATTGATATCGGCTTGGGAGGCTTTCATACGTGGTTGCCAACAAGTTTCGACTCTGATAAACCTTATACCCGTTGGTTGGTTCGGCAGAGTTAAACAATATGACTTTGGAAATGTTAAGTTTTACGGGGTAAACTTTAAAGATAAACCTTAAAGGCAAACCTTAATAATAAACCTCAAGGATAAATCCTAAAGGTAAACCTTAATTACGTATAAAATGCTTTCGCAGCCCTCGCCAGTCTCGATCGTTCCCACGGCCAAAGGGGAGATGTTAGTATAATAAGCAAGTAAAAAATACTTAATAATAAACCACCTTCTCGAGTTACCCATTAACTAAAATACCATGCCGCGTAATTCCGAATAGACGATACCGGTATTCCGGAACAAAAAGCTTTTTATAAAAACCATCTTATTTCCGATATATAATCCTTATAAAATTACCGGACGAGGCAAAGTTATCGATATTACTATCGATCCAGAAATTCTTTCCTAAATAAAATAATTTCGGCTTTTAATTTCGGATGCGGTTTATTTTTCAAAAATAACGGGATTCGATTATTAAAAGAAATTATACCTGAAAATATGAAAGTTATGAAAAAACTATGAGCAAAATTAAAAAGAAAAGATAACAACGAGCTTCAAAATTCTAAAGTTCTGATTTTGGAATAATGTAAGCTGGAAAATTACAAACGATAGTTTGCTCGGCTGCTCCGGATTACGAAAACCCTCCAGAATTCGAACAAAATTCGACATGGATAAAAGCGAGACAAGGCAGTTTAAAGTCGCCTTGAAGTAAGACGCCTGCGATAATGATAGGTTTAGTGAAGCCTAGGAATTGAGGTAATAATCTATCATTTTATCTCATTTTGTCTTTACGGTCACGTCCCCTTTAAGGAGATTGGATTTATTATATTTATCCTTATTTATATTACGTAAGTGCATGGATTTATTTAGATGAAATAAATTTATTCTTATTTATATCGCGTAAGCACATGAATTTATTTAGATAACTTAAATTTAGCGTTATTTATATTACGTAATCTTTTAGTCGGTAGTTTTTTTAAGTTTTGCCCCGATCGTATGGTTAAGTTGGTAAGGTATTAGTTCGTAATACGATTTTTTCTTTCCATAATCTTTACCTTTTAAGGTTTCCTAACTCAATAAATCTCCCTTTCTTTTATTATATCTATTATACTTAAAAGAATTATTAAAAGGATTATTAAGCTGCGGTAACGTTCTAATTAAAAGGAAAAGGCGTAAAAAGGTATCCTTCGGTATCGAAGATTTTAGTTTCGAAGTTATACCTTATATTGCGTATTTTATAGGGAAAAAAAGTATTATGGTAAACAATATAGTTGGTTGTTAAATTTATGTTCTTTTCAAGCGGGATTATGATAGTTCGGGTATTCCAATTAACTTTTTGTATGATATTTCGCAGAAGGAGAACGGTTAAAACGTAAAAAGGTTTTTATCGAAAAGCGGGTTTTTAAGTATAAAAAGAAATAAACGAAATTTTAAAACGTATAAATAAAGTTATAATTCGTTTACGGTAATTACGTTAATAGTAAAGGGTTTTTCGTATTAAGAGTATCGAAATAATTAATCGTAAGTTAGAATCGTTAAATACATTAAAGGAATAAGAAAAGGTTAAGGTAAAGGCCGTTACGTAAGCCGTTTAGGTTACGGGAGTGGCGGATTTATCTCGTTCCGAAGTTACTAATTTATCTTTTCCGGTAGACCCGGGCTGAGAAATTATTTTAAATGTTGCCGGTTTTGCTGGTAAAAGCATTTTAGGAGGCCTTAAGCATTTATGAGGTTTTTAATAAATTCTTAAGTGTTTTCAGAATCTACGTAATTTTCTTACTTAATTCGATATTAGGTAAATCCGCTTTTTCTATATATATCTAAGATTTCTTTTACTTCGTATATTAATATATCTTTTTCTACGTTTTTTAACCCTATATTAACTTTAATAATATCCCTTATTAAATTAATTAAAAAATGTAAAAAATTGGATAAAGTTTAACTTTTAGTAGTAATTTTAATCAGTAATTACCTTTTGAGATTTTCTAAGTAATCTTATATAGACCGATATATTTAAAATTAAGTTTTTTATTAAGTCGCTTAATTTAAAAGCTTTTAATAATTAGGTAAATTACTTTTCCCTTTTAAAAGGTTAATCTTTTTAACCTTTTTTAATTATAATACTTTTTTATATAATAGCGTACGAATTCAAATTTTGTTTTTATTTTTCCGTATAATTACTTAAGTTATTTTAATAAATGAATTACTTTAACGTTAATTAATTCTTTTCGTATATCCGTTTAAACTTTTGATATAAAACCGAAATTAAGGTTTATTAAAATCGTTTAGGTACTTTCGTAATAATTAATATTATAAGCTAATTAACCGATAACGTCTTACACCACCGAACGGCGCATTTTTTAACATTCCGCAATCACGATTTTAAATAAAACAACCACAACATATCAAATCAATTCAAATTAATCGGATTCGTTTTCGCTAGATGTATCTATAACTTCCTTACAAGTACGCGCATTATGTCCGGGCTTACCGCAGACGCCACATTTCCGTTCTTTCGTTTTAACGCTTTTACGACGATTACCTTTAGCCGTTGTTGGCTGTATTTTTTCACCACCTTTTTTTTACGGCCAAAAAAGTTTGTCCTTTTTATATAATAAATATCCTTCCTTTTTAAAGACGTTTATTTTTGGTTTTATAACGTTTACTTAAAATATAATTCGTTTCGCGTAATTAAACGGTTCTTTCCGGAAAAGTATTTAACTTTATGCAAAAAATAACAAATTATTGTTTATTAAAAGATTAACCGATTCGATTATTTTTGTTGGCGAGTTACCTCAATGATTTTTAATTTTTCTTTATAAATAACGTCCTTACTTTATTATTTCGCGGATATTTTTAAAGGTTTTTGCGGAAAAGGAAAGAATAAAACCGGCAGAGGTAAACGGCGAAACCGTCGGTATAAGTATTACCGGAAAAACGTTTAATTCGGAAAAAGCGTTATTAGGATCAAATGGAACAAATCCAGCTTTTACGAATCCGGATTTAATATTATCGGACGTTATGGCAACTTGGAACGCGTCGTAAAAGCCGGCGAGAAAATCTTTTTGCGTAATATAGATATAATAACGTCGTATTAAATTTTCGATATACAGTAAATAAGCACTTTTTGAAACAAAAAAATTAAAATACGTTAAAAGGTTCAAACCGATACGAAAAATACGCGGGTATACAAGACGTAATAATATTATAATTAGCGTAATATTTTTTAGATTTATTCGAATAGTAGCTTTCGTAACCGTCGAAAATAAAAGAAACGTTTCGAACCGATCGTACGCGTTTAAATATATTTGTTAAAATATTAAATTTATTTTAAACCTAAGTTTTTAATTATCCAGCTATTATTACTTGATATAACCTTTTAATCGGTTACTGGTAATAGATTATCGTAATATTAAAACTTAAAATAATATTTCCTTATTATAATAATAAATAATGGTATAACCTCACTTTAGAAATTAATAACCTATATAATTATAATTCTTTTTTCTTTTTTTTTTACGTTTATTTAAAGTTTTTACGTTTTTCGGCATTAATAATTATTATACCCATTACTCTGAAAAGTCCTATTAAAAACTTAATTTTATCGAAATTATATTTTTTTTTTACGATGCCGTATTTTGCGATAGTAACCCGAATAAATTCGAACCATTTACGAAATGTTTTTAGATTTTCGCATAAACCCCGTTAATAATCGATCTTCCGATTTAAACGTATTTAAATCTTTTTTTACCGTTTAACAAATTTCGACGCCTAGTTAGTTTTAACGCATTTTACGACGCGTTAGGCGAGTAATAAATTCGCCATATCTTTAACATGTTAAAGCCGGATAAAAAACGTTTACGTATTTAAGTTAAAAATCCGTTTAAAAATTAATTTTTCTTCGGTCGCCGTTAATTTTCGCGAATTGGGGATGATATCGGTTCGGGTGCGTCAACCGTAATATCGGGCTCTTAAGATAATTCCGGCAATATCGTATATAGAACAAAGTTTTTTAAAACCAAGTTTTTAGTTTTGTTTCTTAGCCTGAACGCTTAGGTTTATTCCATTCTTTTTTGTAAGGCGTTCCATTGTGTTAATGTTAAATAATGGAGAAATAAAGTTGAGTAAATAAAATGCGTAAAGAAATGCGCCGTTCGATAGTATAGGACGTTAGGTAATATTTAAATTTAATTATTTTGCTTATAGTTAATATAATATCATAAGTAGATTTCTAGTATTTAGTTAATTCGCTTTATTTATCCGTTTTTCCACAGTTTGAATGCGTTAATTAATTTATGATTCAAGCTTAATTATATTATAAATCCTTATTAAAATTTGAAATAAATATCGTTCCTTTATTTAAAATAGTTTCCGTTAATAATCCCTACATTCCAAAAATATATTTTAAAAAGATATAGGCTAATCATTTTACGTCCGTATCCTTATTATATAGTAGAAAATAGGAAGACTTTGTACATCGATTAACGATGATAAGAATCATATCGTAATATATACCTGTAATTAAGTTTTTTAATAATGGGAACTTAATGATAAAATCGAAAGTAATTAAATTCTATAATTATTTTACGACTGGTAATAGTTATAATTTTTCGTCTAATTTGTGTCGTCGAATCTTTACCTTATTATATATATAGTATTATTATCGTATTTCCTTTATTATTAATTTTATTTTAAGTAAGTAATAAGTACGTTATAATCGTTTTAAGGTTTTATAAATCCTTAGGTATCCGTACATCTGTTATTCGTGTATATTTCGTACTAATATTTTCTAGTATTTTTTGGGGGGATTTATAACCCACTCGCTTTTTCGTTTCTAAGTAGGTTATCGTTATATTCTTAAATCTTCCGATATAAATTAAAAGGTACTACTTTAATTATTATTATCTGTTATAGTAATAAATATTTTTCTGACGTAGTATCGAAAATCCAATAATTTACTTTAATTAAAACTTTTTTCGAAATCCGGTTTTCGATCAAGTACGTTTTTTTATCGTTTTTTACTCCTTTTAGTAAATAATAATAAAATCATATTTTACCAATTTCTCGGCATAACATAATTATCGTTTTGTTAAATGGTTTGTAATAATAAAGCGAGTAAGGTTTTTATAGTTAGTAGATATCTTAACCTAATAAAAGTTTTCTTTAAGGTAATCATTAAATTTCCGGAAAATCTTAACGATGGCCATAAATTCCTTATCGGAAATGCCATAATTTAATTCTGCTTTTTTAACGTATAAAAGGTAAAAATGATAAGCTATAAATTACCTTAATTATTACGGTATCCAGTTATTATACTTAAAGCGTAACCCGAAACGTTGGTTTTGAACTTAACTGGGCGGCTTGGGTCGTATATAATTAGTACTGGCTCGCTGGTAATCACATTTTTAATTTCTCGAAAGGTGGTTTCCGTCTTTATTATTTAAAGGAACTTATTTCCTTTTTCATTAGATTAAATAATAATATACCTATTTTATTAAAGTATCGAATAAACTTCTTATAATAATTAATAAGTCCGAAAAGAGTTTATACTTCCTTAATTATAATAAACGTTTCTTACTTTTACACTATAACGATTTTCTTAAGGTCTGTCCTAATACGTTCTAAGGTAATAATATATCTTAAAAGTACCACTTTTTATATATAAAATTAACTTTTCTTTATATTAATTAAGAAATTGGCGTTGTATAAAGCTTGAAAAATTAAATAAATATATCCTATATATTCCTTTTTATTTCTTAAATAAATGAGAATGTCATCGAGGTAATAAAGAACGAAAATATTTAAATAATTCCTAAATATATAATTAATTATTCGCTAAAAGGTTACCGGTACGTTCGTAAATCTGAAAGGTATAACTAAATATTCGAAAAGGCCGTATTTTGTCCTAAAGGCTATTTTCCACTTATATCTTGATTTAATGCGGATTTAATTATAACTTTTTTCAAAGTTTAAGTTCGTAAAATAATTTATTCCATAAAGGCAATCCTTCATTTCGTTAATTAAGCGTAATAACATTTGATTTTTGATAATAATATGATTTAATTACTTCTGATTATTAACTAGGCCTAATTTTTCGTTTTTTTAATACGAAAAATATAATGTATCCGGTTAATAAATTGGAAGGTCGTATATAACCTTTTCGAAATTTACTTTTAAGATCTTTACGTAATACTTGTAATTTTATCTTATTAACGTTATAAATGGGGTAAAATCTAGTGGATATTTCTTTTTTAAAAGATTATTTCGGAATTTTATTCATTATATTTTAATAATTTCGTTTCCAATTCTTTTTAAAACAGTCGTTTATATTTATAATATTATGGCAATACGTTAACTATAATTTCTGGCTTTAAGCGCTGATATTATAGGTAATCCTTTATTCTTCCCAATTTTATTTTAATAATAATAAGAATACGTCGTATTTTTGTATAATACCCTTATTCTCTTTTATACTTTATTTTTATAGGTAATAAGGTTTTTATCGTATCCTTATAGCTACATTCGTCGTTATCTTCGATCGAATATTAAAATCTTTTCGTATCTTACTTTTTCTTATTAAGGAGATATAAAGTAAACTTTACCTAGCTAATTACTTAATAGATTAAGGGGTTATATTAATACAACTATGGTTTTCCGAAGATTATATCGTAATTCCCTATCGGAACGATGTCGAAATCCGTTACCTAGTTTCGTTTTTTTAACGAAAATCTCAAGGTAATTAATTTTACGGGTAATCTTTCCGTTGTTATAGCGAATACCTGGCCTTTTACGTTTTCGGCGCTATAAAGTTCCATTTTTTCCTTTCATAATAATCGAAGTCGGTTAATTACATCCGGTATAATATAACTACTTTTTTTGTTCTGTAATTTATAAATGCGATAAATTAATATATTCTAATTTTTATTCGTAATGTAATAAAATTATTTTCGGCTTTTATCGTTACGTTTAAAGCTTTTTTAAGAAATTCTTGGGAACTTTTCCGGACCTTATTATCTTACGGCTTTTTTATAAGTAGCGTTCGTCTTTCAAATCGTCTATTAACGCCTTGATACGTTTTTAATTTTATTCGTCAAAGGCTTATAATTTTTTAATTATCCTTCTTATCGGTATAAGGTAACTTTAAAGCAAATGACTTACGTTCAAAAGTTTCTTTATTAATATATTTTAATTCGGGAATATCTTATCCCTCCTGTCATGTTTAAAATGTGGCGTCGTATTATTTTATGTTTTCGTTTTTGTTTTTAAAAATTCTTTTCTTTAATTTTTCGTTGCTTATTTAGGTCGTTCGTAAATGTTAAACGGAAATTCAAGTTCTTAATTGCTTTTAATAATGTTTTTATAACGGTTTAATAAATTTATTACTTTTTTATTTTATGATTATATTATCTGAAATATTATATAAAACTTCTATTAAAATAACCTTTTTTTCGCGTTAATTTATTGCTACCGTAATAATATTAACGGTATCCTCCGAGGTATATATTTTTAGGTGTTTATACAATCGTCAATCTTTAAAATTCTTAATTATGAAAATTAAATCCTTAATTATATATCTGCGTAAGTTGTTTTTCAATATATCGTTATTCCTTTATATATCTAAGATAATTGGCGCTTTTGTATTAAATAGCATAGAGTTTCCCATATCGGTTTGGTTATCCTGGTAATAGGGCTTTATCTTAACCTTAATATTCTTTAATCTATGCGTTTAATTTTAACTGTTCGTACCGTTATCGCCTTTTCTATTAGGAACGGCAAAGTAACTTATTTTTTGTAAGCTTTTTTTATCCGTCGTGTTTTTTTAACCATTAAGTTATTTTAGATCCTGTAATAAGGGCTTATTATTCTTAAATAATTACCTAAGATAACTTCTTTATTTTTTAGAATTCTTATTATATTTTTAAAAAGGTTATAATCGTTTTTAACCTTAATTATACAAATTAATCGATTATTATTACGTTAATTATTTCGAGAAGGCTTTTAAAGAATTAATATCTTGGTGTTCTGTCGCTATCTTTTAGATTCTTTATATTAATTGGGCTTATATTTTATCTTATTATAATTATAATACTTAATAATACGAGGGTTGGGTTATTAAACTATTTTTAATTTTATAAGTTTAAATGTTATTTTATAAAAAATAAAGAGCTTTTTTTTTAATAATCACCTTTTAAATATCCGAGTTTAGAACAAAATTACTTTTCTTCTTTATTCGTCGTTTACATTATCGGTTATTAATCTTAATTATTTCGTTAACATAATTATTAAAAATAAGTAGTTTTTTAATACGGATTATTTCGGCGTTAATTATTTTTTAAACCTTTATGAATAGTATTTATTATAGTTTTATTATTAATTTATCCAGTATGTAATAAAATTTACTTGAATAATATTACGTATTTCGATACGGGGCCTTTTTAAATAAATTAAAAAAGATCTTATCCGGCCTTTCCTTTTTCGTCATGATTTCCGTATATATCTTGAATCTTTTATTTGAAGTTGATATAATATTCGAATAACTTATTAATATCCTTTTTTCGGTTGTTCTTTACGTTTTATAAGTAATCCCGTAAAATAAGTTCGAATTACTTCAAGCTATTTCCCTCAAGGCTTCCGGTAATAATAATAATTTTGTCAGCCTCGTTGACTAAAAAGTTCCGATAAAAGTAAAAGTAAGATTTGGCTTAAGGTAAAAGAAGCTAAACGTTCCCAGTAGTATTAAAAGGTTTTAAGGCCTTAATCTTTTATTTAAATCCGGTAATAATCTATACTTTAACCTAATTTTCGAGTTATTTGTTTATTTTCTAAAAGTTTTAAATGTTTTATATTATAACGATTACAATATCTCCTAATTCCTTAAAAATAAATTCCTTAATTACCGATATTTAATTAGTAAATATAATATCGGAATATTATTTAAACTTTAATAGTATTATTAAATAAAACCTTATAACATATAACGGTTAAAACGTTTAATTAATTATTAATCTTAACCGTACGATTTATAATAATACTAACGTTATAATAAATTAAATAATAAGATATTTAATAACTACGTTTAATAACGACAAATTATTATAAATAATTTAGGTAATTGAGTTATTATATAAACTAATAATTTATTTAAATTAAAAAGATAACGAATATATATATCATAAGTTAAATACCTTTAAGTTGGTTATATCTATCCTTATCTATATTCCGTAAGTATATAAATTTATTTAAATGAAATAAATCCATCCTTATTTATATCGCGTAAATGCATAGATTTATTTAGATAAGTTGAATCCATCTATATCCATATTACGTAATCTTTTTAGTCGGTGGTTTTTCGAGTCTTGTCCCGACCGTGTGCCCAAGCTGGTAAGGTGTTGGTTCGTAAAAATAAGCGATAAAAAGGGGAAAACGTAAAACTTCTTTTCCTTAAATTATTTAAAATATATACTGCTTCCCTTTTTGTTATTATACTTAACATTTATCTTAATTATGTTTTTTTTTTTTTTTCTAATATATTAATTTAAAAATCATGAAGTTTCCAAAGGCAGATTTAAAGGAGCATCTCCTTTTTATCTAGGGGGTATATGGTAGAATAGGGGTTACTTACTTAATCATCAACGCCCCTAGGAACTGTAAAAACCCCGTAACAACGTTATTCCGGGGCTCCCACATTATATATAAAGCTTCCTAGCCACTGCTCTTTAGAGCCTAGATTATCCATGACAATTTACACTTCCCACACCTTATGCAACCTTCTCTCGCGATCAACCTAACTGTGTGACAAGGATAAAAGGGAAACAGAAGGAAGATAGGCATGGTACCTCGGTAAGCTCTTGACGAGCTTCGAGCAAAGTTACACGATGTCCTGAGCGTGCCAGGGCAATGGCCGCGGTAAGCCCGCCTAGACCACCGCCAATTACTACTATGGTCAGCATCGCTATTCTTTAACTATTTCACCAGGTTTATTGCCTCCCTTTTAGACAAAGGGCAAACCGTCTATGGTTAAAGAAAGGTTGATATACAGATGCGGTACGACATTAATAGAGCGCTCTTGCTTGGAAAGAGGTTGGTAACTCAGGGTTCTGCGTTGAGCGTTATTGGTTCGTTTGCAAAGGTGGTGTGCCGGGGGGCTTTCACTATTAACACAGTCAGGATATAGACACGTGGTGTGGTATTATCCTCATCAATCGGCTTACCTGTGGGGTGGATTTTTGTACACGATTAATGCGGATCGTCAAGAAGGTGCCTCGCAGGTTTGTCCAAGCGGTAAGACTAACAGCAGTCGAAAGCTCAAGGCTTACCATCTATCTTTTACTCATTATGGTCTGAAGCCAAAGTGCGCCACCGCTCCCCTCCTCTGCCTCCTCTCCCCACGCTGTTTATAAGTGATATAGGCCGCCCACAAGCGCAATGTAGTTCAACCAGTTTCGCCCAATATTCGCTTACAGCCTACATCATTTATATTAAACCTCTAGCACTACAATGCCACTCCAAAGCCAGTCACAGTCTAATTGGACTGATGATCTCAAGCCTCTGCCGGAATATTCGCCGCCGAAAACGGGTGTGCTCGCTATTCTCCCAAATGCCTGGGTACCTTATGGAGAGCTAGCAAGAATTCATCGACCAATGGGTTCTTGCTTGTCTATTTTCCCCATCTGTTTGGCACTCTATACGCTATGTGTCTCGGGACCGACCATGATTTCCTTGACCTTTTACGAAAGAACGCTTTGTTATTCCTAGGCAGCGTGTTCTCTCGTTCTGCTATATGTGCTTGGAACGATGTTATCGACCGTGGATACGACCGGCAGGTCCTGCGCTGCCGCCTACGACCTATTGCACGCGGTGCGGTCTCGCCAGCCCAGGGGCTCGTGTTCACAGTTTTCTTGACAGCGCCGGCGATAACCTGCCTGTATGTTCTTCCAAGAATACGCTGGGCAATATCTGTGCCTGACATCTTCCTGATGGCCCTCTATCCTTTTACGAAGCGATTCATGGACTTTCCTCAGGTTATTCTCGGCAGTCCAACTGGCTATGGGATTCCTTATGGGCATAGATGCTATGAACATGACCTTAAGCCTCGAAGATGCCACATTCTATCTTGCCAACATCTGCTGGACTATCACATACGATACCATGTACGCACAGTTAGATGTAGAAGATCATGCGAAAGCTGGTGTCCGTAGCATGGCTGTCCTCTTTCGTGGACGCATTAAATCCTTGCTATGGGTTACCTCGCTTGCCAAAGTTGTCCTGTTAATAACCTCTGGATACATGCGAGGATTCGGGGGTGGCTATACAGCCCTAACGTGCGGGGGAACGTTGGCCAGCTTGACATACATGCTCACAAGAATCGACCTAACAAAGGCTTCCGACTGCTTATGGTGGTTTAAGAACGGCTTTTGGTTCATTGGCATATCGATTTCTGCTGGACTGGGACTCGAATACTTCGGTTGGCGGTGAATTGATGTTCTATGGTTCTCTTAACTCCTAAATACTTGGTACGGAGAACTCCATTATTGGCATATAGCATTCGTTCAATCGGTCTCTCGGAATGTATCTCCCACTATGAGGAATATACAACTGGTAGAGAAGAATGCTCCCAGGGCCCACGTTGCTTACTGGAGATGCATTGTGTCAAACAGCCTGAGACCACGCAAATTGAGTATCCTCGTTGCAGCTTCATTCGTATATTGGTTCTGATGATGATAACAGCTAACTGTTTTTCGTCAGGGCAGAAGGGAATTAATCTCTCATATAAATTAGTTGCTACCCCTGTGTCCTTCATCCATTAGCGCGATATACGGACCGATTCCTTCCGACCTAAAGCTATTGTATCCGGCATACCCTTTAGTAAGGCCATTATAGACCTTGTTAGGATTTATTACTTCAGGATTATTAGTAGATTAGCTTCTTTTAAAGCCGATCGAGATTATTTTTTATTAGGAACTTTTGCGTTACCTTACGTTTCAACTGACGCGCCATAATGTTTTCGTGAAATTCGTTTTTTTTTTCTGATAGATTTTAATTATTACGTGATAATTTTTATCCTTAAAAATTTTACAAACCTTTTATGTACGTTATCCGTAAATGATTTCGTAAGTCCGTTAGCCACTATATTATTCGTTTCCTGTTACCTGACCTATACGTTTTTTCGCAAATACTCCGGCTTTAACTAATAGTTATATACCTCGACGTGCTTTAGTTTCGTTACAAGCCTTAAGGCGTTTTTAGTAAGTAACTTTAAGGTTTACTTATTATCATAATTTATTATAAAAGGGTAATTAAGCTTTAACGTTAATACTTTTAAAGACTTACTTAAAATAGCTTTTTTTAGCTGTTTAACTTAGAGCTAATAATTTTGCTTTAATCGTATTTGTCGTAACGGTATTTGATTTATTCGCTTTTTACGTTATTATTTTTCCGAATAGCGAGATTACGAACTTTTAAAAGCTTTTCCAGTTAATTAAATTATTAACGAACGAAGCGTTACTTATATATACTATTACTTAGGCGTTCCCGTTACCTTTATACCGAATTGCGAGATTACAGGTATAATATAAGTAACGTATTACCTTATTTCTAGTTTCGTAATAAATATTTAACGGGTTATGATTAAAACATAATAATTTCGAGGCGGCGAACGCGACGTTAAGACGTGTAAAAATTGATACGAAAAAGAATCGAGCCGACCTGTTTTTAATATAGCTTTTGTTATTTGTTTATTATTTTTCCTTCGAACGGAAAAAGTTCATATTAATTTATAGGAATACGAGGAATTCGGCCTGACGTATTAATTTGATATTAAGTTATTGCCTTTTCGATATGCGACTTTTATGATAACCAAATTAATTGTTCGGTTTTTCGTCGTAAAACGTAAATTTTTAGGAATTACTTCAGTTTCTTAAATACGTTAATTTTAAATTGTTCTTTTAAGTTAATAATCGTTTTTATTATTTCCTTTTTTTTCCTGTAACTTAATACAATGTCGTTTATAAAAGAAATACCAATATATTACCCTTTATTATTATATAAGGCTTTTGGGGGACCTTTTTAAAACCTAGGTTTTTGAAGGCGTTTATAAGCGTTTTCTACTATAAAAGAAGTAACCTTCTTAAGTTATATAAAGCCTTTTTAAACTTAAATATTTTCCCCTTTTTCGAAAGCTTTAAAAGCATTTTTATAAAGACCTTTTTATTTAAATTATTATAAATAAAGGCGTTAATTACGTTCAGTTACGTTAACTTTAATTCGAATTTAGCAGTCATTACAAGGATTGATAGTAACGTTATTTCTTGCTAACGTTATCACTTTTATAGGTAAATCTTTTGCTTTCTGTTGATTTTTATATATTATAATCCTAGCTTTGCATTTTTGAAGTTTCCCATATTTATCGAACATATATGTAAATATCTATTTGCTGTAAAGTACTTAATAACCTTTGGTTAATTTCGTAATTATTTTTTCTTAAGACTTAAATAAATTATGGTTTTTAAGGTAAGCCTTTTACGCCGTACGAAATTACTACTTTATTAGGTGATTTTCTAACTTACGTACGTTTTTAAATAGTTTAATTAAATCCTTTCGATAAAAAACAATTTCCTTACTATAGCAAACGTTTCCATCTAGAAGCTAGCGATTTTATATTTGCGGAAACTGTAAAACCTTTTCTTCTCTTATAAAGTTCGTAAGTTATTTTCGTATGGTCAATCTTTTTTTACCTTTTTTTAACCTCGGAATTAAGTTATTTAACCGTTAGGCCGATATAATTAGCGTACGGTATCCCTTTTGTTAATTTAAATAGCTATAAAAAGTTATCCTAGCCTATATTTTCATGGTTTATTTTATATCTTACAATAATTTTATTTTAAATAATTTCGTCCTTTCATTACTATTCGTTCGAAAAAATATTAACTTTATTTTTATTTTCGATTTTTATTTCCGAATCGTTTCTTTTACGATTACCTCGTTAACTGCTAGTTCTTTAAATAGTTATACCTTCGTAACTAGATCTTTAAAGTTTTTGATCATCTTTTTCGAACGGTATAACGTATCCTTCCCATTAAAGAATTCCGTTTCGTTAAAGATGACGTTTTTTATTACAATTACCTTCTTAAACTTTAATACTTATACCCTATATATATTCGTAAAATTATACCTTACGAAGTATTCGATATATACTTTAAAATCTAACTTTTATAATTTGTTTAACTTATAATTCAGGTTAACCTTTAATACATAACATCTACAACCGTAAGCTTTAAAATAAGTTAATTAAAACGTTTTAAAACTTAATATTTTATTCTTTTTAATTAAGTAAATATATATAACTTTATATATGGTTTTTTGCTTAAAGGTAATTATTAAGGTTTTATTATAAAGATAAGTAACGTAATTAACGGGCTTTTTTTACAGATTATACGGCAGTTTCAACCCGATCCTTATCGCGCGTATCTTTTTTATTACTATATCCCCCGAACGCTTTGCGCCTTTATTCTAAGCATACGTATACGAGGCGAAAAGTTCGAGTAGGATCCTTTTTAAACGTAGCCATTTAACGGATAAGTTACGGGCGAATTTCATATTTTTCGAATAAACTTTATGCTAAACTTAAAGCAACTTTTAATTTAATTTACATAATTTTCTAAAATACGTAAACTTTTATCCTTTTTTCTTATTATTACGCAAAAATATATTATTATCTAATGTAAAGCTTTATATAAAATCGTTAATACTCGTTTATATTTACGGAGTTCTTCTGAAAACCTTTGTTAATTTAAGCGTACCTTTAAAAAAGGCGTTATTGCTTTAAGGTCTGGCTTTCTCCGTATAGGGATTTTCTTTATTTTCGCTAAGGTATACGCCGGATATTCGGTTATCTTAAGGCCCTTTAATAACGTTTTACGGTAGTGATTAGGTAAATGCTTTAGGGATTCTAACCCGTAATAGCCTATTTTTAAATACTATAGCATCTCCGACCCTAGGGCTTAAGCCCTTACTTAACCTACTGCTTTGCCTGCCTTTTTAATCATAAAGAAAGCGGCCTTTATACAGTTTTTATTTTCGATTATACGTTGACTTTTTTCTTTTTTAGGACGTATAACTTTTTATGATCGTTTTAATATGTTACGTTATTATTAAAGGTATCCCAGTAATAGCTTTCTTATTTAAGGCGCTTATACGAAACGATATTATAATGGAAGCCTTAATAATAGGTTATTTCCCTTAGTATTTGGCCTTTTTTTTCTTACGTAAGCTTTCCATATATATTGTAACATCTTTATATTCTAAGATCGTTACTTTAGTGTTACCTATTAGGACTATATGGCCTTTTGGTACCTTTACGAATTTCGTAAATCTGGTTAGGTCGTAAAATATATGGATGAAATTTTAGGAATTTAAGATAACGTTGTTTTTTAATAAATATATATTTAATATGTTAAATACCTTATATAATATGTTATTTATCGAGCTTATCAGGATTCTTTTTATTCTATCCGTTAACCGTTATTACCTATAGGTTATTATATATTCGAGGTTTCCGAAAATCTTTTTCCTAATCGTTTCGATCTTTTTACGGAATTTAGCATTAAACGTTATCTTTTTATCGAACCTTTTTTTGTAACTTTTTCGAGGATATTTTTATTTACGTTGTTAATTATATATTTATAATTTCCTATATTATGTTCGTTATTATTATAAGTTCGGTAACTTTTTTTATTTTTTTTCAGCTTAGAATCCTTTGTTTAAAAGTTGGTTTTTGCCCGTTTACGAGACTATTTTGAAAACGAAGCTTTATTAACAGGCTGATCGTTTTTTATAGTAAAGCTTTTGCCTCCGAAGGCTGTAACGTAAGCATCCTTTTTTATAATCTTAATAGGTAACTTTGTTTTTCTTTACCGTAAGGGTATTTTTATTAACGTACGCGTTTCCTTATTAACGGTCCTATAGGATAACTTATTAATTTCGTTTCGAAATATATGTAACCGTAACTAATTTACGTATTACGTCTTAAATAGCGTTATTATATTAGCGAAGTTATTTACTGATTATAAACCGATTAATTCAAAAATGTTATTTTTTACGGCGTTCGCTATAATTATATTTCATTTCTTAAGCCACTCGTAAAGGGCCTTTAAACTAACGTATTTTTCTGTTTTTAAAAGCTTTTTGTATTTAATTTTTGCAAGTTCTATCGTTTTATTTATATTCGTACTGGTATATTGATTTAAGATATTAATTTATTCGCGTATCGGTTCGTTAGTTCTTAGGTAAGGTAAATACGATTTCCTAACGGAATTATATATTATCGACCTTACGATAATAAGGTTTTTCTGTTCCGAGTTATAACGTTATTTCTCGAATCAATATATTTAAACGAAACTTTTTATTTTGTTATTTCGTTTTCGTCGAAATCGGCCGGTATGCTTATGTGACGGCTAAAGAGTTTAACCAACTATTAAACCTAGTCGTACGGTTTATGTTAGCAGTAGTGTCGTGGGAAACTAAGTAATAGAATAAATGATAATTACGTCTGGTAATAGCAGGTTGTTAAAGATAATCTGAATAACCAAGTTATATTATAAGCTGGTAATCTATTTAAATTATGGTGATAACTAACGTATATATCTTTATCTTGGCTTAAGATATTTTAGTAACTTAAACCCCTTTGTTAATTAAGTCCTTTTAAATCCCTTTAAGCTTTTTCGTAACTCGACTAGCTTAAGAACTTTGGGTTAATAAGGACCGTTAAGTTCTTTAAGCTAATTACGTAATGTTTAAGCTTAGGTCGGGGCTAAAGTTTTGGAAGTCCGACTGTATATATTACAGCTAAGACCGTTAGGTCATAATTCAATTTCTCCCCTTTAGGACTTTTACCCTTAAAGATTAATTTGTTCTTCTGTTAATTTTAGTAAATAACCTTTCCCTTTTTATATTTATTTTATTGAGTCGAATTAAAAAACGTCGCTTTTGTTAGCGTATTAACGCTTTAGTTTTTTTAGAACGTATCGATCGTTTTGATTTTACCATGTCGTCGAAGTTCTCTTATTTCTGTTGCAAATCTAAAAATAACGTTTACAAAACGTATCATAATTCTGGGAAATGTACGCGTTATATTAAATACGAGGGTTTTTATGATTTATTTACTCCTTCGAAATTTGACCATAGCAAGCTTATCGTAAAAAAGGATCGATTAAAATTGGCAAAACGTATAGTTAAGGAAAAGTTGTTCAAGCTGCAGTAACATTTATCCGAGCTATTTAGTCGTTTGGTTCGTTTACGTAAATGAAAAAAAACTTTTTTACTTTCGTAACGTCGAGATGCTCCGTCGTAAGGTTTAACGTACGGAGGTTATGGAAAAGTTTAAACGTTTAAAAAAGGAACAAAAATATTTAAAGGCGGCGGTTATTACAGTTACGTCGGGTTAGGTCGTAAACCCGGTCGATTGGTTTAAGCTTATTAATTAGTCGATTGTTAATTAGGACGCGTCCGTCGTTATTAGTAAAAACTTCTTAATAGGCGTTAGGCGTTTATAAGATTTTTGGCGGGTTTCCAGGTATTTTTTGGAATTTAGGTAGTTCTTTTATTTGATTAGGTATTCGGTAAGTCCGTCTTTTCTTTTCTTTTCTAGGATCTTTTTTGCTTCGTATGTTGGTACATTTCTTTCTACCTTTTTTCGTATTTTATATTAACTTTAATAATATCTGCTGCTAATTTAAGTAAAGAAACGTAAAAGACTGCATAAAGTTTAACTTTAAGTAATAATTCTAATTAACAATTATTTTTCATGACTTTCTTAAAAATCTTATATATGTTAATATATTTACAGTTAAGTTTCTTATTAAATCGTTTGGTTTAGATGTTTTTGGTAGCTAGGTAAACCATCTTTCCCTTTTAAAAGGTTAATCCTTTTAACCTTTTTTGGTTATAATACTTCTTTATCTAATTACGTACGAATTCGAGTTCTGTTTTTATTTTTACGTATAATTACTAAAGTTGTTCTGATATAAAAATTGCTTTAACGTTCATAAGGCCTTCGCATATATATTTATAGATTTTTAATATAAAACCAAAATTAACCTTTACTAAAGTTATTTTAATACTTTCGTCATAACTGGTATTATAGGCTAACTACGCGATAAGTAGCTTTCGAACCTAATCGTTTTATTCGTAATTGATGTAATATCGTAAATAGGCATTTAATACTTAGTTAATTCTTTTTATCTATTTATTTATTTAAGGTTGAAAAGCGCTAAAAAGTTTATGATTTAGGCCTAATTATGCCATAAGTTCTTCCTAAAACTTCGAAGTAAATATTATTTTTTTGTTTAAAATAATTTCCGTCCGTAATCCGTATATTCCTAAGATATATTTTAAAAAAGTGTAAGCTAATTATTCCACGTTTATATGTTCATTATATAATAAAAAATAAAATAAAATTAATAAATCGGTTAACGATTATAAAAATGCTGTTATAATGTATACCCGTAATTAGGTCTTCTGAAAATAGGAATTTAATAATAAAGTTAAAAGTAACTAAATCTTATGGTCGTTTTGCGACTGGTAATGATTGTAATTCTCCGTATGGTTTATGTCGTCGAGTTTTTGCCTTATTATAGATATAGCATCGTTATCGTATTTTCTTTATTATTAATTTTATTCTAAGAAAGTAATAGGTACGTTATAATCGTTTTAAGGTCTTATGATTTCCTGGATATCCATATAACTGATATTCGTATATATCTCGTATTAATGTTTCCTAATATTCTTTTAAAACTTATATTTTTTTTCCATTCTCTGATTCTAAGGTAAATTATCGTTATGTTCCTGGATTTTCTGGTATGGATTAAGGGGTGCTATTCAAATTGTTGCTATCTGTCGTAATTGCAGGTATCCTTTTTGTATTGTATCAAAAACTTGGTAGTTAACCTTAATTACTTTTTTTCAAGGTCTGGTTTTCGATTAAATACGTTTGCTTTGCCGTTTTCTAATCCTTTCTAGTAAATAATAATAAAATTATATTTTGTTAATTCTTCGGCGTAACGTAATTATCGTCTCGTAAGTTCTCTAGTAATAATAAAACAAATAAGGTTTTTGTAATCGGTATACACCTTAACTTGGTAAAAGTTTTTTTAAGATAGTATTTAAATTCTCGGAAAGCTTTAATTATGGCCATAAATCTTTTATCGGGAATACCGTAATATAACTTTGCTCTTGTTAATTTATAAAAGTAAAATGCGATAAGATGTAAATTACTTTAATCGTTACCGTATCCTACTATTACGCCCAAAACGTAATCCGAAACGTCGGTTTCAAGCTTAATTAAGCGGCTTGGGTCGTACATAATTAATACTGGCTTGCTGGTAATCGCATTTTTAACTTTTTAAAAGGCGGCTTTCCATTTTTATTATTTAAAAAAACTTATTTCCTTTTCTTATTAAGTTAAACAATAACGTAACTATTTTGCTAAAGCTTCGAATAAACTTTTTATAATAATTAGCGAATCCGAAAAAAAGCTTGCATTTTCTTAACTATAATAAATGCTTCCTATTCCTATATTATAATAATCTTTTTAAGGTTTATCTTGATATATTCTAGGGTAATGATATATTTTAAAAATTCCACTTTTTAAATATAGAACTAGCTTTTTTCTATGTTAATTAAAAGGTTGGCGTCCTATAAAGGTTAGAAAATTATATAAACGTATCCTACATATTCCTCTTTATTTTTCGAGTAAATAATAATGTTGTCGAGATAATAGATAACGAAAATGTTTAAGTATTTCTTAAGTATATGGTTAATCATTCGTTAAAAGGTTGCTAATACATTCGTAAGTTCTAAAGATATAACGAAATACTTGAAAAGTCCGTATTTCGTCCTAAAGGTTATTTTCCACTTATATCCTGGTTTAATATGGATTTGGCTATATTTTTTTCTAAAATTCAAGTTCGTAAATTAACTTATTCCGTAAAGGTAATCTTTTATTTCGTTAATTAAGGGTAATAATATTTTATTTTTAACCGTAATATCGTTTAATTACTTATAATCGATAACTAGGCATAACCTTTCGTTTTTTCTTAATACGGAGAATATGGGGTATTCGGTTAATAAATTAAAACGTCGTATATAACCTTCTCGATGCTTATCTTTAAGGTATTTATATAATACCTATAACTTTATCTCGTTAAGATTATAAATTAGATAGAATCTGGTCGATATCCCTTTCTTAAGAACTATTTCATGTTTTATTCGTTATGTTCCAGTAATTTTATTTCGAGTTCCTTTCGAAATAATCGTTTATATTTATAATACTATAAAGGTACGTTAATTATGGTTTCTCGCTTTAGAGGCTGGTATTATAGGTAATCATCTATCTTTTGCAATTTCGTTTTAAAAATAGCGACGATACGTTATATCTTTTAGAATGCCTTTATTCTTTTTTATATCTTATTCTTATAAGTTGTAAGGTTTTTATCGTATCCTTATGCCTATATTCGTCGTTATCTTTAATCTAATGTTAAAATCTTTACTTATTTTACCTCTTTTTATCCAAAAGACATAAAGCGAATTTTATTTAGCTAGTTATTTAATTAATTAAGGTGTTATATTAATATAGCCATAATTTTTCGAAAGTTATATCGTAATTTCTTACCGGAATAATATCGAAATTTATTATCTGGTTTCGTCCGTTAACGAAGATCTCGAAGTAATTAATCTTACGGGTAATCTTTCCGTTGTTATAGGTAAATACCTAATTTTTTAGGTTCTCGGCGATGTAGGGTTTTATCTCTTTCTTTCATAATAATCGAAGTCGGTTAATTATATCCGGCGTAATATAATTACTTCCTATTATTCCGTAATCCACAAATACGGTAAACCAGTATATTTTAATTCGTATTCGTAAAATAATAAGGTCGTTTTTAATTTTTATCGTTTTATTTAAAGCCCTTTTGAGAAACTTTCATTAGCTTCCATAAATTTTATTATCCTGCGGTTTCTTTATAGGTGGCGTCCGTTTTTAACTTATCTTTTAACGCTTTAATACGCTTTTGATTGTATATATTAAAGGTTTATAATTACTTTAATTATCTTTGGTGTTGGCGTAAAGTAACTTCCAGTAAAAAAACCTATATCTGGAAATCCTTTTTGCTGATATATTTTGGTTCGGGGGCTTCTTATTCCTCCTGTCGTACCTTGAACTAGGCATTGTATTATCTTATATTTTCGTTTCTTTTCTTTATTTCGTCCTTAATTTCTTATCGTTTATTCGGATCGTCCGTACAGTTTAATCAAAAGTTTAAATTCTTAATTACTTTTAAAAATGCCTTTATAATAATTTAATAAATCCATTTTTCCTTTATCTTATGATCGTATCATCCGAAATGGTATATAAGGTCTTTATCGGGATAAATCCTTTTTCGGGCTAGTTTATTACTACTGTAATAATATTAACAATATCTTTTAAGGCGTATATCCTTAAGTATCTATATTATCGTTAATCCTTAAAATACTTCCCTTTTTAATTATAAAAATCAAATCCTTAATTATATATTCGCATAAGTCGTTTCTCGATATAGCGTTACTTTTCTATATATTTAAAGCATTTAGCGCGTTGGCATTAAATAGCATAAAGCTTTCCGTATTGGTCCGGCTGTTTTGGTAATAAATTTTCGTCTCATCCTTAATATTCCTTAATCCAGACGTTTAATTTTAACTATTCGTACCGTTATTGCCGTTTTTCTTTCTTGGGAACGGGAAAATAACTTATTTTTTAAAAACTGCTTTTATTTGTAATGTTCCTTTAGCTATTAATCTATTATAGGTTTTATAATAAAGGTTCGTTATTTTAAATAATTGCTTAAAATAACTTTTTCGCTTATTATAATTTTTGTTATACTTTTTTAAGGAGGTTATGGTTATCCTTGATTTTGATTATGTTAATTAATTTATTATCGTTTCCTTAATTATCTTAGGGAGGTCCTTAAAAAACCGATATCTAGGTATTTTATTATGGGTTTTTAAGTACCTTATATTAAAAGGCCTTATATCCCATTTTGTTATAGTTAAAGCACTTAATAATACGCGGGTCGCGTTATTAGATTACGCTTAATTCCATAGGTTTTGGTATTATCTCATAAAATATATTAATTCCTCATAACGTATTAATATTAAGTGGGTATTTTAACCTATTATTTTACGGTTCTTAAAATATAAAATCCTTTAAGCGTATTATTAGCCGTCGATTTTAACTGTTATGGCGATATAATTTATCAATTTTTCGAAACGTTCGTCCTTAAATAATTCTTTTTGCATCTTTTTCTTTAAGCCGTCGAAAAATATGGCCATTAATACCTTTTGTCCTCAATTAATTTTCGACGCTAATTAAATAAAAGAGTTACCGTATCCAAAAGCTGATTTTTTTTGCTTTAAATCTTTAATTTCTTTTCGGCCTTAATCTTTTCGTTTATTATTCCGAACGCCTTTTTTAACCTTTCCTTAAATCTTTCGTAATTATTATAAGTATTAATAATTTTTACGGATCTTTATTATGGGGGTTTGATAACTTACTTACAAAAGGTAAACTTAAATAAAATAGCCGCGTTTCCGGTTAATGACTTTATAACGAATTAAATTCGGAAGGTAAGTATTACGAATTTAATTAAGAAATACTTAAAATAAGTACGGTATTCCGTAAGGAACTATTATAACTTGGTAATAATTCCGGCGAAAGGGGTAAACTTAATAAGTTTTAAAATCTTTGCGGTTCCTTTACCGTAAACTGCTTAAGTAATTTATACGGGCTGGGCTGGTTAATCCGGTCGATCGGGTTATTCCATATTCGTTTCTTTTTTTTAATTTATTTTTTAAGCTTTTAATTAATTACGGATTTCTTCAAAGGTATTAATAAATTCGATCTTATCGTTAATAAGTTACGTAACCGCGTTAATTAATTAATCAAATCGGCGTAAGGCTTTTTTCTAAGAAATACTAAGTCGAGTCTTTCCGTTATCGGAATCTATGGTATTATCTCCAAGAATCTAAAAAGTTCCTCTAAGGACGAGCTGCTTATTAAACGACATAATATTAAAAATATTACTTAAAATCTAATAATATTATTAAATAAAAGTTTATAATATATAACGGTTAAAAAGTTTAATTAATTATTAAACCTAATCCTACGGTTTATATTAATAATACTATCGTAAAATATTAAATAATAATTACGTTTAATAATAACAAATTATTAAAAACAATTCAGGTGATGAAGTTATATTATAAGCTTGTAATTTGTTTAAACTATTGTAATAACGAATATATATATCCTTATCTTAGCTTAAAGTACTTAAATAACTTAAACCCTTTTGTTAATTAAATCCTTTTAAGTCCCTTTAAGCTTTTTCGTAGCTCGACTGGCTTAAAACCCTTGGGCCAATGAGGACCGTTAAGTTCTTTAAGCTAGTTACGTAATGTTTGAGCTCAGGTCGGGGCTGAAGTCTTGGAGGTCCGACTATGTGTCTTGCAGCCAAGACCGCTGGGTCATAACAGCATATATGCCGATTAATGTCAGCTAGCTAGGGGGTGCGTAGCGCACCCCATATACGGAAAGGTCACCTACTGATCGGCCCATATATGTTCCGGAGCTAAGCTACTTAAAGTTGTATAAGTGCAACAGCAC
>QJNU01000406.1:0-69777 GCA_004154915.1 Monosporascus ibericus
GCATCATCACGCTAACAATTAATTGTCAACCATTACATACAGCGCAGTATTGTGTCTTTCTATCAAACCTCTACTCTGAGCTCAATAAATTAACTCCAACCCACCTGTCTGCCTACCTAGTTGACACTTTAGGCCCGGCAACCCACCACCTAGGTCAATTGAGGGCAACATGGCTGCGAGAGTCCTGCTACGACGGGTGAGAGGCCTTCTTACGAGCCCCGATGACTTTTCTTGCCTATGCTAACCGAAGCTCACAGCGTGCCGTTGGTCCGTTGATGGCCGCGACTCTGGTTTCGGGCACCTTATTTCCGTCGGTCGCCCACGCCGAAGCGCCGCCATCGGAACATCGTCTTCATGTATGCCCCAACTCGTCCCGTTCTTGCTCCCTTATAGACCAATACGTATACTAGCAGCGTTACTGACCAGGGAAACCTCCCTCCCCGGAAAACAGTCCTCGAAGAAGCCCATCTACGACGACTACGAGCCCCGGCTCCCGGACTCCAGCACGCCGGTGCCGTCACCGGCCTCGGAGACGATACCGCGGGAGGAGAAGGAGCCCCCGAAGTCCCCGCCCTCGTCCTCTTCATCGCCTTCGTCTCCGTTCTCGTTTTCGTCGCCCCAGCAGCAGCAGCAGCAGTCGCAGCGAGGCCCGACGCCGACGGACCGGCTGGCGGTGCAGATCGGGCAGGCGCGGCTGTTCCTGTACCGGCAGGCGACGCGGGCCGAGGACGCCGTGAACCGGACGGCGGACCGGGCCTTCGACCTGGAGCGGACCTTCACGGGGACGGTGGCGTCGCTGGCGCCGCCGCGCGAGAGCGGCGAGAGGCTGCTCCCGGGGCTCGCGTACGTGCTGGTGGCGTCGATGGCTGGCAGCATCGTGTCGCGGAACCGCAACCTCATGCTCAGGGCGGCGGCGCCGCTGGCCTTCGGCGTCGGCGCCGGCTGGCTCGTCCTGCCCGTCACCATGCGCAACGTCTCGGACCTGCTGTGGCGCTTCGAGCAGCGCGTCCCCGCCGTCGCCGACGCCCACCTCGCCGCGCGCGACGGCGTCCGCCAGGGCTGGCGCTTCGCCCGCGCCCACGCCGAGCTCGGCCGCGACTACGTCGACGAGAAGGTCCGCACGGCGCGCGACGTCGTCGAGGACTGGGTCAAGCAGGGGAAATAAAGAGAGACATGGGAGTTGAGAAGTGGGGCAACCAAAAAATAAGGACGAGAGAGGGGCTCCTCCCACAGGGAGAAGTGCGTGTGCGCTTCTTGTACCATTATAGACAAATAGATATGCTATTTACTCTTTGTTCGTGCGGGCGTTATCTAGTGTATATGCTACAGAGAGTAAAGCCTAAAATTTTGCCGGGGGCTCAAGCCAAGTTGCCTTCATTGTCTTGAAGATACGACTGTGTCGAATGCCGAAACTACGAGCCAGGCGTACAAGAGTTTCATGTAGAACGAGCATACGCTAGGATGAACTAGTATCTCATCTGCCATGCTGGACAAGAGAATAGAGGAATATTTATGATCAGTATTTGGCAGAAAATAAGGCGAAACACTTCCACAAAGGGGACAAAGAGTGTCAAGCTCTGCCCTACATAACATGGCCGGTCATACCGTCCGTCTAGCATCTAAGGGGTATAAAGCCAATACGCCAACCTATCAATCCACACAGATGCGGCGAGTACGTGCAATTACAGCAGCGCTCTTTGCAACATCCCCCATCCACCTGACCGACGGTGATGAACCGACAGCTCAAGCCTCCCGAGGAGAGCCATCCCTCGTACCGCGACGAATCAACAGGTTCAAGATTCTCTCGTAAGCCCACATGGTCACGGCGCTGTTGGGCGCCGCCTTGATCAGGCTGACCGTGAGCCCGCTATACAGGCCCCTGACGCCGCTCACCCTTAAGATTGTGCGGACGGCGTCGAGCGTGCCGGCGTACGCGGGGATGTCCTTGTAGACGTAGGCGCCGCGGGTGGGGCCCTGGACCTGGAGGCGCTTGCGGACGAGGTCGAGCGGGAAGACGCACGTCTTGGCGGCGACTCCGGCGGCGACGCCTGCCGCGGCGTCGCCGGATCCCCCCCAGGGCATCGCCCCCGCCAGCGGTCGCCGCAGGGCCTCGTAGCACGCGAAGAAGAGGCCCATGTACGGCATGATCTGGGCGAGGGCGGGCGCGAGCCCCCGGAAGAACCCTCGCGCCCCTTCGTCCCGCCCGATGTCCCGCACCGCCCGCCGCAGCGACGCGTACACGCGATCATTGCCCTGCGCGGCGAACCGCGTGCGCAGCAGGTCCAGCGGATACGTGGCGGCGGTGGCGGTGGCGCCGGCGGCCGCGCCGCAGACGAAGGACTCGACACCGTACGGGACGCTGCTGTCGCCGCCGAGCGCGCGGTGAAGCAGCATCGACGTCGACCGGTACGTCGTGAACTGGATGGCCGAGTACGAGAGGTACATGAGCTCGGCGGGGATGTTGCCCTTCCAGAGCCCCGTGACGCCCTCGCTGGCTACGATGTCCCGCATCGTCCGCAGCGCGCCCCTGTAGACGACGGGCGGCGACTCCCGGGGGTTGGCATGAGGAGTCGTCGGTGATGGGTTGCAGGGCGAGTGGGAGTGCGACTGCAGCTGCATCCGGATCTTGACGACGTCGAGGGGCGCGACGACGAGGCGCGAGATCAGGCCGGCGGCGCCCCCCGCTACCACGACCTGCAGTCGGGAGCCCTGCAAGGGGGGAGTGGGACTGTCAGCCGCAATCCAATGCTAGCGTAGACTCGCGACAGATTCAGCTAGATGTGACGTACCTCATGCTGAAGGCGCTGGCCGTCCTTCGACATGCATCCGAAAGGGCCCTAACCCGGAGCAGGGGAAAATCGATCTGTACGCTCTTTTTTTCCGGTTGGCGTTGGCTGTGTATAAACTGTGAAGTTCCGAGACAACAGCGTGGGCTCAATCTCGCGGCCAAGTCATTTGTCCTACACGGTAATCGTCACCGACACGACGCTTCCACTTCCTGTCTTAACGTTTTCAATGGATTATCCCGCCAATCCGGCAATGCCAGTTTTCCCGAATTTGTCCAATTACCCGTGTAGTCGCCTTTCGGATAAGTCGCCTTTCACGATCCACAACTCTTCTGTTATCTCCTCGAAAAAAAAAAAAAAATTTGGCACTTGAAATTTGTTTATGACGTATATGCACGGCGATTTGAGATTGTGGTGTTCCGATACCCACTTAAGATCCCCATCTTAGCTAAGCAAACCAACCCCCCCCCCAAAAACATATTATCTGTACACATGCTTTTCTTTTATGATGCCGCCAGGGCATTTCAAAAAATGGATTTCAAATATGGCAATTGACGAGGGAATTTGATGTTGCTAGGCGAGTTCTTTCTATGTATTTGGCAAATGCGCACCCGAGGACTGGTTACCTCAGGAGACTGGTCGCAATTCCGGCGGCAGGTAAGCCTTGACCTTGAAAGCCTCAGGAGCGGCTCAGCGAAGGTCCATTTGAATTCCCGGAGGGGGGACTTTGAGACAACGTCAATCCTCCGCCTGCCATTCCATCAGGCACTACCTGCCTCGCCTGCTTACAATGACAGTTTGTGTCCTATTCCACTTTCCACTAGGCCTCCTTCCTGCCCCGTAAACACACATTTTTATGTTATAGTACCCGCTATGGTGCACTGCTGCAGTCTCGTGGGTAGCTTCCGTCTGTCCGAGACGAACCCACTTCCTCACGTCACGTAACCTATTAGGCTGGAAGGGTCTACATAGCATCAGGAGGTGCAATTCCGCACATATTATTGGCCGAGACCGTTACGTGGGGGATGAATACCCACGATGAATACCCGTTCGACCATGAACCAGACCGTGGAAGGGCGAGGGGGCCCCAAGCGGCTATTATAACTAACAGCATATGCATATTTCTTTATTAATACTCGGGCTGCCTTCGAGTTTCTTCTGGCATTTGGCCGGACTGTCTGCATCATCCTTTCTTCCATCTCTCTCTGTAGGATACATCCTGGCAATTTTGACTCTCTAACATAATTTGTTCCCGCCTGAGACCGCGACCTGTCTTGGAAAAAACCCGCCACAATCCCTCGCGCCTGCTGCAGTCAGCCGACCCCAGTCATTGGCGCATTTTATAATTTATTTGCATGTGATACGCCCTTCCAACGCATACTTAACTTAGACAGTCATGGGCTTGACGTACGGGGAACAAACAGCAACATCCAACTTCGCCAACATCCAAACCGGAGGAGATCAGCAGCAGCAGAAACCAGCCAGTATTCTTCCGGGTAATATGAGTTCCACAAACATGATTAAACCGCCGAACTTGCACGCCCTGCTGGGTCCCCTGCTGCCCGCCCTGCCCGCGGCCGCGTTCTCGCCGAAGCCGGCGGAGACCGTCCTGCCCGCGCTCTCGCCGATCCTCAGACAGCGGGTGCAGCTCCTGTCCACGGACGACTCCGAGTCATGGATCGAGTTGCTGTGCTACGACAAGGCGGGCGCGGCGCGACTACGGGAGATCGCGCAGAGCGAGCGCCTGGCGCCGCACCCCGTCTCCGGCGAGGTCGAGGTCGACTGGGACTACGACGCTGAGGTCCGCTACCGGCGCGTCGACGAGGAGACGCTGCAGGCGCTCGTGGCGCTCGGGGGCGAAATGGAACTTGTGTTTCGGCTGGTCTACTGCACGGGGGACCCCATAGGCGGCGACGGCTGGAGGGTCGGCGAGGTCGGCCCCGTGGAGAAGCCCTCGCCATTCTCCTCCTTCGGGGACGTCTCGACCATCGCCGAGGCGGAGCGGCAGTTTGCTGAGAAGAAGCAGACGGAACTTCCTGCCGCGGTTGCGCCGCCGAGTAATCGTTATCTCGCCGTGCAGGACGAGGAAGACGACGACGACGACGATTACTGGGCGCGGTATGATGCGACGCCGTCGCGGACACCGGCGGTTAAGAGGTCGCCGGCTCCGCAATCGACGACAGCTAAGGGTTACGGCTCGGGCGCCGCCGAGCAGGACTACTACGCCCAGTATGACTCGGTGCAACCCGCCATGGACAACTATGACCCAGACGAGGAAGCCAACCTGGGCGAGGTCCCCGCTCCTCCACCTCCCCTAGGACTGGCACGACCGAACGGGAACAGCAACGGCGAAGCCGCCACTGCGGGCGAACAACCACAACAACCCCAACCCAACGAAACCCAGGGCACCTGGACGACACTGGCGGAGCCGACACCGCAGTCGGCAAGGAGAATGAGCGACCTCGAAAACAATCCAGACCTCGTGCACCCGCGGCCGGCGTCAAGCGCTAGCAGCTCGCGGGCGTCGGTGGAGCGGCTCGAGGCGGCGGCGGGGCGGCGCGACCAGGCCGAGTTCGGCGTGCGGCAGCACGTGTCGCGCAGCGTGCGGAGCCTGTACTCTCTCGCGCGCGCGTCGGGAATCGACCGCCGCGAGTTCGAGCGCCTCGTACGCACCGAGCTCGACGTGCTCGGGCTCATGGAGGGCGAGGAGGATGATGACTAACCAGACACCAGATACAGGACTAGACTAGAATAGACATCGATGGAGATAGAGATAAACGTGAGGCTTGCGGGTCTGGAGAACGGTTGAAGGGGAGGGGGAAGGAGAAAAGGAAGAGAAAGGAGAAAGCTCCTGTGCGTGTGCATTGCTACCGCTCTCCACGGGGCAGTTGAGGCTTACCCCTGCTCTCGTCACTCGGCTGTTTTTGCTTGACGGGGAGCTACTGCGGTTCTCTATACCGGGCTTGCATTGGTTATCTACATACTTACTGTGCTCGGGGCCATCGGCGTCGGGCGTCTGGGAGGGAACTCGCGTTGGCATATCACGGTTTCGAATTTCATGCATCTAGCGGCGTTCCGCTGTTTCCGGCTATTCTTATATGTAGCCAGGCGTTCTGGGCATCAATAGAAGATCTGACACCAACACGATAAAAGTTCCGTACAAGAGACTATTTGCTCAGCCTTATGATATCGTGATGGTTTCTTTGTTTGGAAAAGGGGCAAACGAAGCGGGTCTCGAGCGGTAACGCTGCTCTTCTCACCTCCGTGGCCGGAACCGGGGCAGGCTCTTGACGAAGCAGTTGAGCCACCCCTGATAATATCCCAAGAGCTGGAATATGAGAACTGGATAGTTCATGTCCGACCAACGACCAAAGTTGATTGTTCAAAAAGTAAGAAAAGCCCGTGTCTATTCGAGTTTCTTCAAAAAAGCAACTTCTATGGGCATATGGAGATAATAACAGCGATGGGGTATATCTAGGCGACCAAAGCCGGCTAAGCCACTACGGCCAGAGCCCCGCGACTGTGGCCGGATACCGATTCCTGAACCCCTTGCCCCTTATTCTCGAGATCCCCTTCTAGCCGCCCGCGCCATCTCATCCCCAGACCCATACGCTACCACGAAATGTCGCTCTAGGTAGTTAGCCACGGGCAACGCGGCAGGAAGAAGGAACGACTCGTCCGGATTAACGTCGTAGGAGCGTGGATCATCATTACTATAGGGATACGGGCTAAGATGATGGCAATCAACTCGCACCCTAACTACCTACTTAAGTAGTCAGGTCCTTCAGCTAACGTGTGGTACGGTCTATAGGATGTAAAATAGGGATACTTGCCCTGACGAGACTTTTTCGTAGTCTCTCAGCTCTCCATGGGCCGGGAATCCCAGCATAGCGCTCGCACGCCCCTTCCAGCCTCTTTCCCTCCTGCTTTTATCTTCTCACTCCTCTTCTCCAGCACTGCTCACGACCTCCTGGTGAATCCCCGATCTGGGCAGCTGCCCAACCGTCCGTTTAGACAGTTGACCAGTGACATCAACGGGTCATCCACCACGGGGCAACGTACCACACCAAGCCCGGTAGGCGGCCATCTCGGCTCCATCCCTCACCTTTCCGTTCAAGTCCGCGTCGCCACCGCCGTCTCCGCAGCCCTCCGCAACAGCAGCATCCATCAGCACCCCGTGCCAGTCCCATTGCGCGGCGACACTGGTACTGCCCACGCCAAAGCCGCCGCCCGCGGCATTGACGCCGGCATTCCAGTACCTGCAGCGGCGGTACGTGTACCCCATGAAGGCCGTCTTCTTGCGCTCTTCGAGGGCGACGCCCTTGGTCTTGCGGTCCCTGAGCAGCCTGTCGCGCGGCCGCTTGCGCTCGCGGCGCCCGAACGTCCGCACGAACGCCTTCATGCGCCCGCACGCCTCGGGGTCGTGCGCCGCCGCCCCTTCCACCTCCTGGTCCATGCGCTTGAGCCGCGTCGTGTCGTACGGCGTCGCCACGAAGTGCGCTAGCATCGGGCGCACGTGCGACGGGAACGCCGCCAGCTCCGTCTGCATGGCCGCCGCCCTCTGGAGGTTGCTTTTGCGGCGCGCGCCCAGGCTTCCCCCGGGGAGGCCCGGTCCGCCACCGAATAGCGTTACGGGCTCTTCCTCGGGCGCCACGGCCTCGCCCTCGAGCGGCGACTCCGAGGCCGCGCTGCTCTCCGAGTGCGACTCCGACCAGTCGGAGATGGACTCCTCTTCATCAAAGTAGTGTGTGTCCTCGAGGCTGTTGATTTGCGGGACGAATGGCGGAGAGAGCTGGTGAAGGCGGTCCCAGGGCAGGTCCCGGAACCACCTGTGTGCTTTTATGTCCTCCGCGTCATGGGGATACACCGCCCGGCCGGCCCAGTCCCGGGGTCCGCGCCCGGAGCGCGCCGTGCTTGTGGATGGAGAGGGATCGGGGCTGGCCGGATTATATCGGTAGCGGGGGGAGCAGAGGCGGTTCTCCTGCTCGCGAATCAGGCTGGCGATAAGATCAATGCAGCGTCGAGAGACGGCAGGGCGGGCCGGGAACACGAACGTCTGCTTGTGATTGATGATGTTTCTTTTCGTGGCCTGGCGTCCGCCCTCTTCGGACAAGAAGGGCGTATGGCCATACAGGCATTCATATAAGATGATGCCGAGACTCCACTAATCGCATCTCGCATCATATACCCCCTCGCGGATGACTTCAGGGGCCATGTACTGACTCGTCCCAACGCAGGATCTGGCAGCCGTACGATTACCACACCGATTGCGCCAGTTCAAGAGCGGCTCCTCGTCGAGATCCCATTCGGACAACCGGCGGCCGTGTTTTTGCATTGCCACTGCGACACCATGTGTCCATTTGGCGGTCCCCTGTAGACCCTCGGCACGATCATGAGAATCGCCTTCCACTGTTATCCCGAGCTTGTTGAGCAGGCTGTACCGGTGTGTGTAATAGTAGCCTGTATCATGAGACCAGTGGCCATCAAACGCCAGGCCGAAGTCCGATATCATCAAATGGCCGGATGCAGAAATAAGGAAGTTGTCCGGCTTGATGTCTCTGTGAATGAACCGGAGCGAATGTGCTTCCTCGATGCAAAGTATCATCTCCGCAATGTAAAACTTCGCCACCGGCTCACTGAGGATATTCTCTCGGATCAGAAGCCCAAGGAAATCACCACCGGGCATATACTCCATGACAAGGTAAAGATTGGCCGCATCTTGGAAGCTGGCGATTAATGGGACAACCCTGCGACAGTCCACGTTAACATGCTGGCATGTCAGATATTGGATTGGGGCGTCGCAAACGCACCATCTCGAACCCTCTGAGGCCACCAGGAAATCCCGCTCTGCTCGCAAATGACCTTCTTGGCTCGTCCTCAGCATTGCGGACTTGCGAATTACTTTCATAGCATAGACCTGCCTCTCGTGGCCCAGGCTATGCGTTTTATTAGCGGTGTCTGGTTTCTCACGAACGAGTCTGACAATGCCGAAGCTTCCCTTGCCGAGGACTTTCGCACATTCGTAGTTGTCCGCCAGCTGGGATTTGTGTCCTTGTCTGGCCACGGCACTCTTCGCTTTTAGAGATCGAGTCTCTCGCAAGTGATGGGACTCCTGCCTATAGAATATTTGACGTCGCATTTCCTTCTCTTCTGGCGTCAACCCGTTGCTGTGATATAGCTCTGCTTCCAGATGTTTCCTACGGAGAGAGCGTGGAGTAGGCTTATATAGAATTTCGTTGAAGTATAACTCTAGGTAAATTTTAGCAGCCGCAGCTTTCTCGACAGTCAACACAGTCGGTGAAGCCAGGTCAAGAGCCGTTTCTGGGATTGTGGTGAGAGACGTGTCAGGGACCAAATGATTCTCGGGTTTTTCAGACCGAATAATCGTTACTGACTTCTTATCACTTGAATCATTATGCTTGTTAGAGAGCTTAGAGTCAACGGAGGTTTTGGCCGTGGTATTCGTGCGGTTGGTCTGGCCGCTTGATTTGCCGCTCGAAGCGACATTGCTAGTGCTGTTGCTGTTGCTGATGCTGACGCTCTCGCACGGAGACGTGATGCCCGTAGCGGTGCAGGGTGGGATAGTCAGATGACCGCACGTCTCCGGCGGGGAAAGAGGAGGCAATCTGGACTTCGATGACTTCCGGTGGATGATGGTAACACCGAAAGGCTTCCGAAGGAATGGAAATGATAATTTCCTGATGAGAGACCGTCTCTCCGACGGTCGCTCTGCGGGCACCGGCGAATTACCCGGCCACGTAGTATTCTCCCTACTAGAGGTTTCCAATGCTAGGCTTACGTTAGAATGTTATGTCAGCTGTGAACGTCACGGGAGGACTGACGACTACGTGTGATTGATTGTAAAGCCGACTTGATCCGGGACCCTCGACAGCGCCGTTTGCGAGGGACCCCGGCTTCTGATGGCACAGGAAGGGATGTCGACGATGGTGTAGGACGCAGGAGCGACTGGTTTTCAAGTGGAAGAGCCGGTAAGCTCCCCACCAATGGCAAACTTCGCTTCATGCTGTCGTCTCTGTATCATGTGTGATGTTAGAAAAGACTATTAGAAACTACGCCCATACGGGGACGACTATAATATCGGTGCCATGGGACTACAGGCCCCTCCTGTATATAATGATGGCGATTGGAGGGCTGTAGTTGGGGACGGGGACGACCTTGGGGCAAAGAAAGTGGAAATGTAGGAGATATGAGATGCTGAACACGGCCAACCCGTCATTTGGTGAAGGGGTCTGCTCACTGTCGAGTCGTTCTTGCCTTCTCCCCTTTTCAACAACAAGTAAGAACCCCTGCGCAGCCTAAGTCCAACGGGAAGGATGGAGGTGACGACCATTGCTTCCTACATATGGGCAGGAAGTCTGCCCGTGCACCAAGCAACACAAGCTCCTGCAAGGACAACCTGTCACCCAAGAAGATCAAATGTCACGTAATCCCAACAGTCAACATATCCTACAACCGTCAACGTGGAGGAAGGGACACGAGTGCTCAAGGACAACAAACTAGGATAAGGAATCCTAGTTAAGATAGCCGGTTAAGCTTTTATTAACAGGGCTTGATAGACTACAAACCAACGAGAAAGCAGATATTCGCGCCCTATAAAATGACTTTTCCCGTACGCCTGCTATGCAATACAGACCTCGTCATCCCTTATGACATCTGCTTCCCACGTCCTGAGACAGGATCCTCGCAGACATGTGCCGGTCAGAGACCTTGCAGCGCAAAGAGAATACGAGATGATCATCAAAACTCGTACTAGGGAAATGAGTAGTTCAAGGCACAACACGCATTGGCCTCAACCAGATAGGAGTACATACAGAGTGGTATCTGCAGCCAAAGAGACACTGCTAGGAACACTCATGGGCGCTTGCAGACAGAATCGCATGAAACTTCTTTCAAATCATCTCGAGTGTGACGACTTTCGAGCAAGAATTTCTCCAGCAACTTCTGCGGAGTCGATAAATCAAGTGACAAGCCGGAACGACCAGGTACTTAATATCGCAGACGCTTCGAAAGCCTCCGGATTATTTGATTCCGAGAAGCTTGACGTCGAAGATTAGCTGGCTGTTGGCCGGAATGCCAGGTAACGATTTGCTGCCATAAGCGAGGTGCGCAGGGATAGTCAATCGACGCTCTCCACCGACGGACATGCCGACAATTCCTATGTCCCATCCCTTGATAACTTGTCCATCGCCAGCCTTGAAGCTGAAAGGCTTGCCCTTCTTGTTGGCTGTTCTATATTAGCAATAGTCGGAGTGATAATCGAAGGGGAGAAACTCACAGTCAAAGACCTTGCCGTCCTGAAGCTTGCCGATATATCTCACATCGACCCGATCACCCTTCTTAACTGCACGGCCGGTGCCGAGCTTACGGTCATCGACCGTGACACCCTGGACGACCTTGACTCCGAGTGAGGTTCCCTTCGCAGCAGGCTTCTCGGCAGCGGTAGAACCGGTAGGGCCTTGCTCGAGGTTCTTAGCGAATTGGACCTTCTTGTCGCCTTTGACAGGGGCCTCCTTGGCCTCTTCAGCGGCGACGGCCTCGCCCTTGTTGTTCTTTAGCTTCTTCTGCTGCTTCTTGCTGAGCTTGGTCTCAGCGGCGGCGCCAGACTTGGCAATCATCTCATCAAGACCTTGACCCTCGTCCTCAGCACGCCGCTTGTTCTTACCCTTCTTGGCATCGGCAGCGACAAGCTTGGGCGCCTCCTCTTCATCCGACTCAATCTCGGTGACACGAGGATCTTGGATATCATCGAGCTCGTCGACCTCGGATTCCTCCGAATCATAGTCGTCGATACCGTCAATGAAGCCGTAGCCCTGCTCCTCATCATCCTCTTCATCGGAAGAGATGTCTTCGGTAGCGTCAATGATGTAGTTGCCAGTGAGATGGACAGTGTGCGTGCCCTTGACGACGAAGAAGACCTTCTCGTTGGGGGCAATGGTGATATCAAGGGGTTGTTGGTAGTTCTTCGGGTTTGTTAGTACAGAAGCCACGGTCCTGTTGCTCAGGAAAACCTACTCTCTCGGTGTCCAGAGTGCAGACAACAAGCTCCTCCATGTCGAGACCATCCTCGTCATCCTCATCCTCATCATCCTCATCATCGTCGCTGGAGGTAGCGGGCTCCTTGCCCTTCTTGTTGACCTTCTTGCCATTGGGCTTGGCATCCCCATCAGCCATCTCCTCATCCGAGTCCTCCTCGTCCTGAGCGGCCTCGATGAGCTTCTTAAGAGCAGCCTCTCGCTTCGCCTTCTTAGACTTTGCAGGATCGCTCGGGCCACCGTTAGTCTCGTCATCATCTTCCTCATCCTCGTCTTCGTCCGAATCTGAACCGGAAGAGCCGCCCATGATTTGCTTCAGGTACTCGTCATCGATCTCATCATCAAGATCAGAATAGCGCTGGCGAACAATCTTCAAGGTGGACCGCGGGACGTTGGGAATGTTGCCATTCTCATCAGCTTCGGGGGCCTCAGTGGGATCGAGGGCAGCCATGGTAATGCGATACTATGCCGATTTTGTAAGCGATTCGGGCGAAGATTGGATGACAAGACGGAGCTTGAGACATGGCAGCATTCAAATGAACACACAAATGGCAAGGTACACTTACAGCGGCATCAGGGAAGCTGTCCTCCTGCATGGCAGGGATCATGATGCCTCCAGGAGGGACCTCGAGCCCATAGAGGGCGACAGGCAGCATCGACATCTTGAAGACGGAAAGTAAATAGAAATCAATGTCGGAATTTGGGATGGAATTAGGGGTGAGACGCAGCGAACACAACAGTCGCAAGTTAGTGACGAATCTAAGGAAGTCGGACGAAGAAAAGAATCGCTGATTAGACTGTGAAAAGTTGAGATGCGACGCGTGAAACTTTTATTCAGAAGCAATTCGCAAAGCTACCAAATCCTCGAAAACTTTTTTCCTTTTGGTTCAACACTGCACCTAGCAACACCCCACCGATAAGGGATGCTAGCGCTCCTTATCGCTATCGTTAGGAGCTGCAGAGTCAAGCTCGGCCCACTTAGCGGTCTAGCAACCAGTCAACAAAGTCGGCATAAGATGCGAAAGGGAAGACACCTGCAGACGAGCAAGACTGCTGCCTTGTCTTTCTGTTATATGATCTCGAACACGAGATTCGTACATAGTCCTAATTGGCTGATCTGACCTATCTGTCGTGTCAAAGCTTGGGGTGATGCTTTCTCCTTGAGAAACCATGGGTAGTTCTAATTCAGCAAGAGATATTTCATACATGAGTCGTCGTACAGTATTCGCAAGGCTTCGGATGACTGCATTTGCCTGCCTAGGTAGGCAGACCTAATCGGTCAGACTGGCATGTATCATGTCTTTGCTACGACTAGGATAGATTAAGGAAGTGGTACGGTGATAATTTTTCGAATATACTTTTAGGAGGCCGACTCTGATAAATCACAGATTGGCGACCTTCGAGCGCTGCAGCATTGTTATAACTATCTCTTCGAGCTTGCTTGATGTCTCACTTCCCGACGGCTCGGCCCTGCGTCATGATGACCGAAGATCCAAGACATGAATATGTAGGAAATCCAGATCTCGACCAGAATGTTTTGTGGTCACACCGCCGTAGAGCCCAACTTGCCTGGACATCGGGTGTAACGAGGGGGGTGGGGGGATGAAGAAGACTCGGTGGTCGACAAGGTTGGATTTCGAAGAGAATTTCCTGCTTTGCTTTAGTTGCAAATATGACGTCCGAGATCCATCGATCACGGTGGACCGAAGTGGAAGACAAAACGAATGACACGAGTTGCTAGTTAAATGGAGCTCCAGATAAGGTAGGCACATGGTAATAAAACGGTTGACTCTCCCGCTCCGAAGCATCCGAAGGTTCGAGTCCACTGGTCTCAGTAGTTATGTTTGTCGAGGTCTTAGATTATATGATTATTAAAACCATCGTATAACTACACGCCGCTGTCATGCGACAACTTCCAAGATGGCTGACCCCTCCTATACAAATGCGCCATAGACGAACCCACTCAGGGCCGCAAGATTGCTTTACCGCATCTACGATGAGTTGCTATGAGATCCGACGACATATCCTTCCCACAAAAAAGGGGAAGACAACGCAACCCTACACCGCATAGCAATATTAGCGATACAGCAGCGCTCTTCTTCGAGCCTATCCGATTTCGCAACGTCTCGAAGAGCGTCGGCCCACACGGCGTCTTGCACGAGCGAAGGCCGCCTCGCCGAGCTGGCATATTGAAAGAGGCTCTCCCGTGCCGACGCTGGGAACCTAGCATGATGTTCGCCGCGCACTAGCATGATGTTCGCCGCGCAATGTCTAGACGAGCCTGCGCGTCACGGACGAGTCCTTACACGGGCTATGCTGAAAGGGTGTTATGCTATTGGCCAGTTCCCCGCGGTCGGTCGGGGGCTCCAGAGTTCCCTGCCGGGCCGGAAGGAGGCCAAGCATAGGGTTCGCGCTCACGAGCTAGAGTCTCGTTACGACCCAGGGGAAAAGAGGTCGGTCTCCTGACTCGGCCATCACGAGTCACGCAGCGACCTCGGTGTGCTCCTTTCTACCGCCGCGAGGTGCTAGATGTGTTGAATAGCCGCAAGGATGCAATGGCTTCATCAACGCCCAGGCAGCGGCCATGAAGGCCAGCGATATACACAATAAACGACGTGACGGACTCGCACCTCAAACACACAGACTCAAGAACATCTATTCGGACTGAAATCAGTCTCGTGATTTATTGCCGGCGACAACTCAGCTAATTATTCAACATCGAAAGCTTCTTCGTAGGCATGCTCTACACATGCTCTCACTTCCCTACTGGCACCTCAAGCGGGTTGGAGTATCGCCTTTGCTCTCCCACTCATATGTACATGTATTAAATATTAGCAGGCTAGGGTGGCTGGTTGCTGGCTGCGCACATCTGTCCTCATGAAGCGTTAACCTGTCATAAACTCGTCGCCGCTGGGCTAGCCTGCACGCCCAGCGGACGGAGGGATCCATTGCTGGATCCATGTCAACCGCCGATATTTGCTTCTTCTCATCCCCACATCTCTTGCCGTTTAAACGAATGCTGGCAGGAAGAAAAACCATCTTTTCCTGCACCGTGCTCCTCGAACTCCTCTGACCCGAAATACACCCTGGTCTTTAGAATGCCAATGCCAATGCCGTTACCATCATATCGACATTATATTCTCTATTTACACTTGCTGCGAAGACGCTGCGCAGAAGGTGGTCAAAAGGGTAGCCGGTTGCAATTCAACAGGCCGGTTGGAATCGAAATATATTAACCGAGAACGTGCGTGTCCAGAGGAGACTTGTTCCGGGTTCGTAATTATAAATTTTAACGGCTGTCGCATCGCTATACCTTCCCGGCGGCTGTTACGGACTTCGCTCTTTGTCTCGTTACCTTCTTGCTGACAGTATAAACCAGGTCGACTGTCCAGAAATGCTGGATCTGCGCTTGAGCACAAGGAATAGCGCCGTACAGTGGTGCCACAAGTGGTACCATAAAATAGTCCTTGAAGTTTTTCTTGACAGAGCGATGGGAGAAGCACATCCCTTTGGCGAGGCCAGCTTCGGTCATCTCCTTTTCGCGGTTGGAGCTAGCGACCCTGTGGAGCCGCTCATACAGGAATAAGTAGAGTGCGACTTCCATAAAGCCGACCGTTCGCAGAACGTTGCACCAGAAGAAGACCCAGGATATGTTGTGAGTGTCAGAATTCTTCCCATCAGCCACCCAGTCGTAGAGGGTAGACGCAAGGACGAGAATGGTCATCTGAACAGGCAGGAAATGCGCTTCGAAAAGACGATGGCAGAGGTAGATCAGCCGCTCCCAGTTGGGGCTTTTCAAAGTGTCCGTCATCACGTCTGAAAAGATGCCGTTCTCGGAAGTCTGCTCGGGGTCCATGCTGTCAAGCTGCGCCTGGGTGATATAAGAGTCGTCGACATCGGGATTGCTCCTGGCCCAGGTCAGTTTTAGCCGGACTGGTGAAGGGGGAAAGAAAATCTTACAAGGCGATGTGGAGAGGTCTGTAGGCCCGCGAGGTATGTTTCCGCTCCTGCCAGAGTTCCACGAATTTCCTAATGGCGTATCCGGTATCCAAGGCTCCCCACATGTGCCGGAGTGCTTGATTATAGCGAGCGCGCATGTCGTTGTATGTCTTCTGCAACAAACCATTGCCACCGTCACCCTTAACATTGCTTTGACTAACTGGGCTCAGGATCGTTCTGACTGTAAGGTGACCATTCAAAGCGAAGAAGCACTTCAGGTACATATGCAGATCCTCGCCAATAGCTTCGGGATCGCAATCCCAACCTCCAACGCGATCAATCAAGTCGAGAGGAAGAGAATAAACAGATGTCGGAGGAGCAATGGTGGACCCACGGTAAAGACCCGAAATACCAGCGGCAGCCCAGAGGATATCAGCGACTCGAACAATGGCAGGAACCTCGTGCGCATTTCGGTCAAAGATAATGGGAGCAGCATAGAGTGTTGTCGACGCCGTATCCGGGTAAGAGACATGCATACTGGTAAGGTGCGCGAAGTAGTTGGACGAGAGGTGACTATCAGCTATGGTCCCTCAATGTTAGCAAGCCGCTGATTCGTGCAGCGGGGTACTGCTTATAACAAGGTCATGGGGACATAGTGTGGCCTACCATCAATCCCAGTGACGATTACGTCTTTTCTGACTCCTCGCCCGTACTTCTCGCTGAGTGTGCGCGCAGCCCATGCTACGTTGCTACCTTTTCCAGGAGACTCGCCGGGTATGTCGGATGGGTGGAGGGTGAACTCGATTGATCGAAACTTCTTGACGAACTCCTGGATGAGGGTCATCGCCTTAAGTTCCACATTGTATTCTCGTGCCTCCATGCCGAGGTAGACCTGGGGTGCCCACGTTAGCAGGGGAAGCTCTTGGGATTGATCGGTTTGGATCGAATGGGTGATCCGTATTACAGAATAGAGCAAGACTCACATCGTACGTGTCCCGGGCCTGAGGATGCGATGCCAATACGTCCAGAGTCTCTCTCAGGGTGTCCACCTCCTCTTTGTAATTAGGAATTATAATAGCATGAATGACTCGGTGGGCATCAGCATCAACATCGGTATAAAGTTCGGTTTCAAGGTCGCCAGCTTCACTACTGGAGGCGGAGACCGAAGACCCATCGCGGGAGGAAGTCAAGGTCTCGGAGCTAGAGAGAGACGTGGACGAGCCGCGGCGCTGATGGGATAGTTTGAAATCGCGGATCGCCTTGCTTTTCGCCATCTTCTGCAGATTGCGGGTCAAGTCCAAGGTAGAGTAGCAGGAACGCAAGGGGAACATGAAGACCAAAACGTGGATGAAGAGGCAGTAGTACGCGAAGACGACACTCCAGTTCCCGGCGCCCTCGGCTACAGGAGTTCCGGCCGTCGAGGAGCTAAGCGAGTCCTTTGTATGCATGTAACTGTATCTATACCGCGTTGCTTGCGCTTCTTTTGTGATGACCCAGTAGCTGAGAAAGAGTGTTCCTAGCATGGCGAGACCTCCAACACGTCGCGAACACCAATTGAGGAGCGACATGTCGGCGACGTGCTCTCGAGACTTGAGAGGCCAGGCCAAGCAGGAAGGCGAGAGAGATTTAGGTAAGGGAGATGAGCTAGAGATGAGCGACAACTACCACTGCCCGTAGTTTCAGGTTGAAGTCTAATTGGGGCCGTACAAAAATGGATTAAAAGTGATTTTTGAAAAAGGTAGAGTGGGAGGTGGGTAGCGGTCACCCAACTCGCTCGTCTGACGATGAGGACGATAACTAGGTAAGGGAGAGCCGACACTTGCTACGCTGAACATGTAAAGTGGTAACAACGTTGGCTGGTATGAGCAAGGTAGGAGGAACGACGAGATGTAGGCACTCAAAAAGTCATGTGGCAGTCTCTGCAGTCCCGTCACGGGTGGGTGGTAGCAGTAATTACAGCAACAAGAACCCTTGGAAATTGCGGATTCGGGTTTGAGTTTGGCCTTTTTCCTAACCTGCTGCCTTGACAGACGGAATGGAGATGCAGGGCGAGTGATTCGGGGCTGCTGGGCAAGGAGGCAGAGAGTTCAAGGTGATATTATTAGGGGAGTGAGAAATTGGGAAATGAGCACATCTGTAGGGCGGGTCCACATCTTCTCTAGCGCATTGCGTTGCCACGGGGGCGCAACCACGTTGGTACCTCAATGCAGTTAGAATTTGAGAGAATTCACCGTTGCATAGGTACAATGTAGGGCTTGGCATCTCTAATGCCACTCTCTTCTCGTTAGTGGCATAAGGTACCTGGCCATTGGCGATGGTTAGTGGTGTTAAGCTCGCGCAAATTAGCGCCACGGTATGTACATATCCAGCTTAGGTAGATGGACACACATATATCTTGTGGGTTACTCCGGCTAGTTCAGGGTACCCTGCAGTAGGAACAGACGGCACGACCCATTGATCATCATCATACAGAAACGCTTCTAAAATGTTTAATAATGCATATCACTGCAGGCAAAGTGAGGGACAATAAAAAAAGATTCGGCTTTCACGTCTGACACCGAATTAATTTAAATATCATACAAGCTTCTAATGCGGTTGTTTGGAGGTTAGGTTATCATGGTAGACGTGACGATACCAGCCCTACCTAATGAAAGGAGTGTCATACCACCACATAGTTGTTCCTGGTTCCTGAATTAGGACAGATTAATGTTGATCCATCGAACTCCATCACTGGCGCGCTCTGTAGTCATCACATTTAATTTCCAGTTATAGTCTGTACTCCAAGATATCGTAAAATGTGATCGGTTTCTATCTAGCCATCTTCCTACGTACGCCAATCCAAATGTCGTATACTTGCAAATAGAGGCTTAGTTGAGCCTTTTAAGCAACACTATTTCCAGTCAGGACTCAGCCAGGCCCGGACTGAATCCTACGCCCATATGAAGTGCGACGACTTTCAGCTTCTATGTGTGACTAAATCGTTTTCCATGGGCGCGGATCAGCCTGCTGCGCCGCATCTAACGGTTTTACGTATAGTATTATGCACTGCTGCTCAGCCGCAGTCGAAGGGTTTCCCTTGTGTAACCTAATGCGGAGTAAGATACGTAGTATGAATGGGCACCTGTATATCAGGTTTCACATTTCTCGTCCACGACCACAGCGTACGTCGTTCAACCCACTGGGTTGCTCTCATACCTACTATAGTTTTACGTTCCGGGTCCTGTATCTCACAGCAATAAGTGTCCCCGCTACTAAACGTAAAGAGCTGTGGCAATAAGCGATGTGGGACCGAGGTGTCACCGGTTTCTTGCTATGTGCTCTACATGGCCAATGTTCGACTTTATTAAATGCGCGAGTTGTTTCCTTCTTTTTCCACCTTAACGATTACAAAAGCTGCATGCGCCTTTTTATCCCAAGTTGACTCTTCCGAAAGTGAATCAAGCTAGAGAAAAGTATATGGAGATAGGCAGTTATAGCGGCAAGGTTAGCATTTGATGGATCTAATCTATCTGATAGCTCCGAATATTCACTCCTGTCTTAGACTAGCTTTCGTCCTAACATGGCGTGGGGCTGGTGCTTATTTGGATGTAACGCGAGGCTGCGACTCTGCCCACAAATCTCCTTCACATGACAATTAGTGGCGAACGTGCGATGTTGGAGATGAACCCTGCTGCTTCCTAGTCCGAAATCATGCGTCTGTAGCCCATGCAAGAAGTCAGACCGCCAATCACAGATCCTACGGGGTCTAATGTATGAAGATGCTCACCCACAGCAGCAGGCCTAAGCCATTTATGTGTTGTACGTACAAGCCCCTCTAGGTAACCTGCCGGAGGGCTGATTTATTTCATTAGCAGGCTGGCACCATCTCGGTCTTCATCGTCAAGACTCTTTAGCAAGGCTCGACTGACATCACTTATGCAACCGAGCTTCAGAGCACAGGTTGCCAAGGAGCTTCCGAATTGTACCTGTCCACATTGGCCTTTCTACGTACACAAGCCTATCAGGTCTGCTATGCACCCCATTCAATCAATCTCAGCCCTGGGCATAAGCGCAATCCGAAATTCGCAAGGTCAGAGCATTCCCGTACTTCATGTCATGCTTTAAGTACTTAGACAGATGCTTTCGTCTTCCAACCGAAGCCCGGGGAATTGCATCGACATATAATATTTAAGCGGAAGCAGTGTTGATTTCTGCTGGGGGAAAAGTTCCAGGTGCTTGGTTACCAGGAGCTTTACATGAGGGAAACCCAGTCGGGGATATGAGCAGCCACATGGCACATGAGTGATCCCACGCTCGTTTCGCCTAGGACCTCAAGGGCTCACCGTGTTGTTGAACTGCTTAGGATTAGAACCGGGCAAGACACTCAAAATAGGCTTCGGCATTGAAACAGAGGATCCTACATGTTTCCAGCCTGGATCTGACCACCACGCCGTCGAATCTTTTTGCTCTATAACCGGATCGCTTAACCCAATATAGGTCACTAACACCCACCGCCCTTTGCATGCTTACATCCTGTGTTGAAGTCGTATGGCTCAAGGCAGAAAATGAGCCGTAGCCGTCGCGCCGCCCCGCCTGATTTTTCTTTCGGCCTTTTTGATGGAGGCCAGCCGAAGATGTCGCGAACCAGGGTCTTCTGGAGGGGGAAATCGTTTCGCGAACCACCACACCGTGGCCAGCTTAAGGGTCAGGGTCTCCTCATTCTAACGTTAGTCGGTCTGCATCCTGCTATATTTCCCATCTCCCATTAATTAATCTGGTGGTTGCGGGCGGTCATTTTTTCCCCTTTTAAGAACCAACTCCTACGTATTAACCCAATATCGATTTCATGTTTAACCACTAAATATATATAATATATATGTCGTTGGTTCGTTATGCAATGAAATTATACAATCTTTCCTTATAAGCTCAAGACAGTACTGGAGATCTGAAGACGGTCGTACTGCTTTTATTCGAAGGTGATGGCCGTACTGTAATATAAGTTTATTCGAATTGTTGAGCAAAGGGTTCCTCAGCCAGGTAGTGAACCACTGAGATGAGGCCCCGGCAACCTCTAGAAGCAAGGCAAGCTCGCAACATCGGCTGGTAACGTCAGCCAGCTAATGGAAGACGTTCTACTCCACGTAATAATTCGTACGTACAAGGTCAATTGACGCTTACTTGCAAGGCCTTCTAATAGCTCGCCGGTGGATAACTGACCGGTTTCCAAACGTATGTAGTAGGGTTCGACTAAGATCCAATATAAAGTCTGCCCAGAATGTGGCTTAAAAGATCTTAGGCAATCCAACTCTGGGCCCCTTATTGAGCGGTGTCGGACCGAAGGCCACTCAGAGCGAATAACGAAGCAGACGTGACACGCAGCAGTAGGTATCTTGTCCAATAAGTGTTGATGCCTAGCCTCAAAGCCGAGAATGGACGATCATACATTTGTCGTAACTGTGCACTAATCTCAAACGTGGTTATGGCTTCGCCTTATTGGTTCGCACTTTTTCGGCCGCGGCTCTCTACCGTACTAATGCGAGGCTAATAAAAGTTCGCTTCGCCGCTCCACCGCCTCCCCTACCTCCCGAACAGACGAGTTTGACCCGCTGCCTATCAAGTGGGCCGAAAAATTTCCCTTCGTCTCTGTGTCGGGGCGCGTTTGAAATAATAAAAGTGGAGAGGCACATTCAAGCGCTTGCTAGCCCGTTACTAACTCGCTTGCTTGCTATCTATGCGAGGAGGCTTGCTTCTGTGCGAAAGCACGCCTTACTCCATATATTAAACGGGACCCCTTGGCAAGGAGGCCGCCGGCCAGCTTGTGCACATGTCACCGATTCCCGAGCTTGCGGGCAGACGGGAAGCTACGGTTGCCGAGCGCAAGTTAAGCAAGCAGCCGCTCCCCCCCCCCAAGGGGCCCGGCCTGGGGTATGCGTCTAGGGGTTCTCGCGTCTCTACCGATAAAATCAAATATGTTCTTATTATGTACGAGTCTAAGGGTTCAGCGACCATCTTTCGTGGGAGGTCTCGCCAAAATCTCGGACATCGAAGCTAGTTCGAAGAAACCCCTGAGGTTTGTAAGCACGTCTTCGAATATCACGAGGTAAGTTATCCCAACGGCAGATTGATACAGGGGCGCCTCGTACCGCGTTGCCAACGCGCCGTTTCCGGTGTCCTTCCCATCGCTCAGGCTTCTGAGTAAGATTGGATTGATTGACACTCTAATGCTATCTACTTATGTTATGGAGGCATACAGCGCCAGAGATTCTGAGGTAAATGAGTGTCGGAGGTCACAGGGTGTAAAGCCAGACGCGCCTGGGATATCAAGGAGAGGACGCGGGTGTATGCCTGGCAGCCCGGTCGTTTAATATCCACCAGGATAATTTTCCCAGCCCGTCTGCAATGTGTACAAGTCCAGCCGAGCCAAACCCAGAATGCACGGTACCATTCCGTACCACATACAAGGGATTCCGAGGCTCCTAAGAGACCTTCGGCGTCGAACCATGAGAGGGCATGGGCAGCGTCTGATTCGGGAAACGGGAATGTCGGTACGCTCGGGATAGCCAATCCCATCGTCGGAACGGCGTGTCTTTTCTGGATGCGGCTGACACAGTCCATTGTCTCAGTCGCCACATAATTGCTCCTTCTAGGCCTTCCAGCCCCTGGCTGTCGCTCTTTTGTGACATTGTTAGACTCGACCTGCGGTTTGCCAACGCGAGTGAGCGTATTTCTGAAGTTGTCTATCATTTTCAGAAGCTTGTCTGTATAGACGATTGCGTTCAGCCTTGGTACTGCAAACGCCGGTAAACTGGCGTCCTCATGTGACACCAATAGAACACCATGTAAACGTAACCGGATATCGCAGAGCTTAGGCCTCTCTCGTATGCACCGCCTTACGGAGATAAGAACGTGAGCGGGCAAGCACGGCTCATGCAGGTAACTCGTTACTAGACGGATTTTGAGTCTGCCTTGTGATTTGCTTACACAACTCCGGCCTCCCCACCTTATCCCCCTGATACCAGGTGCTCCTTCGGTTGCGGGCCAGTCCTATTCACAAACCACCGGCTGTAATCCCTTCGTTGATTGAACGTTAATACGCTCGGATTGAGGCGACATTCCTCGCATAGCTATGCCGTGGTAATGGCCAGTTAGAAAGAATGTGACGCTAAACCCTGGCCATGCCGATTCCGTGCTCTATCATTAACCTTGCCAAGATAACCTGGCTGTCTTGATTCATATTGTCATCCTCCATCACCCAGCTCTCACTGGCGAAGTGTGACTGTCAGCCTAATATTTCGTCCTCTTCCTGACGTGAGATGGGACATCAACAACAGACGTCGACTATCGATCACCACCATCCGGGTCTCGGCTTCTGAAATGCGTGATATGTCTTAAGGTGTCTTGCGACAGACGGTATCCGTTTATCCCGTAGGCATCAAGGGAAATAGCCAGCCAAATCCGAGAAACTAAGTATCGTGTCTTGATACGCACCCATAAGAACTGTAGCCACTTAGGAGGGTTTAGCTGCGTCCTTCCAGACGCATATCTGCAGTATAGTTGTGCCTTCTCAAAAGCGCGTCGGTCATATGTTCTTGTCGAAGAGTTTCTGGATGGGTTTGGCAGCCTAGTTTATACGTAAGCGAGATTATTAGATGTATAATTTCTTAAAGAAAATACAAACATCGATGAATTTCTCCAGTTCCTTATCCAGATTGGCCAAGTCGTCCTTTCTCTTTTTGTTGTCGGCAATGAGCTTCTGCTTTCTTCTCAGAAGCTCCATACGCTTCTGCTCTAGTGCTTCGCGCTCGGTACGCTCGTGTTCGATTCGCGCAATCATCAAGGCATTCTCGTCATCGTCCGCATGTTCAGGGTGCAATGTGAGGAATTCCTCGACTGGTATCAGGGGAAGTTGTTGGTAGGTATGACTATATCGGAACTCCATTAGACGTTGTGCTCGCTAGGAGGCTGAGATGAGGTAGACGTCGGGAAAACATGACTTCGAATGTAGGAGGGAGTTTGATAACACTTACTCGTATGATTCGCAGGCGGCGATCTCGCCTTGCAGGTGCCGTTGCTCGTAGTACAGATTCTGGAGCTGGAGATGTAGACGATCGACCTCCTGGCGGGCTTCGGATGTCTGCGACTTGGTCTGGCGCGCGCCGAAGAAAGCGGCTCGGTGAAGACCGCGGAGCTGGGCGAGATTGGTAATGAGGAGCTTCTGTTGTTTGGATATCTCCAACTGCGATTCTGTGGACGCGTTTTCGATGGGCCCGGTGGCCGCGATGAGGTCGACGAGGGCGAGCGCTTGTAGGCGCGTATCGCGGGATGTGTCGAGGACGGCCGAGAGGTTCGGGTCCGTCACTATGTCATCGACTGCCATGATGCCGTGACGCAACGGTAAATGCGGGCGAAATCTGGTGATTGGAACGTATTCCTAATTGAAAGACATTGAATATTATGAAATGCTAGGCGTAAGTCGCTTGGGAGGTAATTGAGCTAGACCTACTACAGCATGGCGCAGGAGCCAATGGGCGTATGAGCCATATGAAGTTTGGCAAAAAAGCAATGACCAATGACGTTTCAACTTAGAGCCTTGCTGCGGCGGCTGGAAATGGGAAAGCCGATGAGGCTTTAAGTGGGGGTTATTACTTCTTTCGTTTTGACCACCCGCATGATTGGACAGTCGGACGAATTGATGCCGATTCAAAGCACTAGGTAGATCATGTCATCGCCCCTCACTGCCCCAGGAAACCGGGATGAGTGTAAGTGATGGACTGGGTTTGAAGTCAGGGAATCACCGTCCCGCAATGCTGTAATAAGAAGACCCAAAAGATCCTTATGATGCAAGTGGAAGGTCAGCGTCACTAACAGACTTTAATAAACAGTTTGACCCGTGGGTACCCTAAGTTCTCCGGTTTTTACCGTCGGTTTCTTCTGTTAAGCCATTTTTTACCCGTCAGCTCTTCTATCCACCACATATTACTAATTCATCCTAAACCATGCTGTATCTCCTATCTGATCATATAACATTGCACCAGGTATCATCACAAAGCACTTAACGATGAATCGTCTGGCATACGGCAAAGTCCACTTTGGCGGTAAACAGTACCTTACAGTGAGCATTTGTGGTACCTACAAGGTAGCTAGGCATGAACACTCCTGGGCAGCTGCATGCGTTCTTACTTTAGCTTTCTGCACGTATTATAACTAGTTTCGCAGCCAATGATTCTCGGGTCCAGGCACGGCCCCCACACAACCATACCCGAAAGACTTATGACGGCTTCAGGGCCAATTAGCTGCTTATATTCCCGCGCGTGCAAATATTTGACCTGTTATTTTGCCTTGACTGCTACAGACCCTACCTGACTAATGTGCGACCAACTACCTGCCTATCATAATCTCGAAATCGTCGCCAGTATCGCTGCACTGCTTAAGAATACCGCCACCAGTATAGCGTTAAAGTTACTAGATAACTACCTGGACTGATCAATAGCTTTCTGCCACCCGCAGAGAGTCCCCTGGAGGCTCTGCAGCCCATCCCTTCGTACCCAAATGACCATTACGCCGCACTTTTTAACCTTACGATGCCCCCCACCATGTCGTGTACATCTTCTTACGCCTGCACACCCCCCGAGTATCAGGCTGAAAGCTCAGGTGCGGACCTTCAAGAAACACGGCCGATACAGCGCAGACGACATTCATTTTTCATCCCCAGGAGGAAGTCTTTTGTTAACCACATCATGGACGGAGAAGAGGGAATTTTACTAAAGGTGCGCTATTTCTTGCTGATGGGACTGTATACCTCGGCGGCTTCAAACTGCTGACTCTTGATAGGTCGACTTATTCCTCTCGGAACTTGAGAGGCGTTTAGAATACTTAGAGAATTATGGAGAGTGCCGCATCGATGCAAGCATCGCAAAGACTTTTACGACGCTGCAGGCGGTTCGCGAAAGATGCTCGCAGGTGTCCGGGGAATTATTCGGTGCCGGCCGGCGACGGCTTCAGGTTATGGTAGAGACTCTGGATACGAGATATACCGAGGCACTTGCCGCCGCGGAATCCATGAACGAAAAGGCGCGGGTCGGGGTCGAACTTCTGGATAACATGCTTACGGAGTTCGAAACGAGGGCGCTGAAGATGAGGGATAAAAGTTTCGCAAATGCTGCGGGTGCCGCCGGTAGCTTGATGGACGAGGGCCGCAGAGTTGTTGATGAGGGCCTCGACCGTGCCCGTGTGGTTGTCGACGAAGGGTTCGAGCGAGCACGCCGGGCGAAAGATAGCCTCGAAGAACACATCCAATACGCAATCACACGGGCGCGGGAACACGGACACCTCAAGTACGAGGAGCTGCCCGTGCCGTGGAGGGTCAATCCGCATATCCTCAAGGGGTATCGGTTCTGCGAGTCGAAACTAGGTTGTGTCCGGTCCGTATTTCGCGTCTCGAACGAGACTGTGAACATTTGGACGCATGCTCTCGGATTAGCTTTGGTCCTCTCGATTGCCTTCTATTTCTACCCCACTTCGGCGAACTTCGACCAGTACACAAAGACGGACGTCTTCATCGCCGCCTTCTTCTTCTTCGCGGCCTGCAAGTGCCTGATATGCAGCACGATATGGCATACGATGAATTGCGTCGCGGACCAGAGTCTGATGGAGTGTTTCGCCTGCGTCGACTACACGGGCATCTCCTTGCTCATCGCCGCCTCGATCATGACGGTCGAGTACACAGTCTTCTACTGCGAGCCCATCAGCCGGTGGTCCTATATGACGGCGACCGCTTTCCTGGGCATAGCGGGCGTCATTATGCCCTGGCATCCGACGTTCAACGGGCAGGATATGGCATGGTTGAGGGTGGCCTTCTTCGTGGGGTTGGGCACCACGGGTTTCATACCCGCATTCCAGGTCATTTACACGCGCGGCGCCGCCTGGGCTCTTGACTTTTACATGGAGTCCAACCTTCTGAAGTCGCTCTCGGTGTACCTCCTCGGAGCCTGCATATATGCGAGCAAGGTACCGGAGAGATGGCTCCCGGGCGCTTTCGATTATTTCGGCAACGCCCATAACTTATGGCATGTGAGTGGTAACCGTACCCATTCTCCATGACGAAACTTGTGACTGACAGTCCAGCAGATTGCGGTGCTTGGCGGCATCTTGTACCACTACGTCGCCATGCAGCAGTTCTTCTCCGGCGCTTTCAAACGTGCCGAGGGAGGTTGTCCAGCCTTTTAATCGTATCGTGCTGCGCCGGGTCTCACACAGATTATGACGCTCGGCTCAACGCCCAGTATGGGACGCCCAGTATTCCGCCGGCGCCGCTTGCCTACGACACGCTCTAGGCCATGAGTCGCCCAGGGATTATACGCAGTCCTCGTCAGCCCGATTGATCCTGGCTCCATTCGAAAAGCTCCTACTAAAGCTGGGAGAACTTCGTGAGGATTTTCGAAGACCCTTACCGAGGATCGACATAGCACCGTCCTTTCCAGTTTTACGGTTTTGGTGCTCGCGTATTCCCGTATAGATGCCGGTGCGTAAGCCGTGCGTGCAATGCAGCTTCCGCCGCCGCGGTCGCCATCACAGGGCATTATCTCCGGGAAAGGAGTGGTGGCCGGTGGCTTATATGCCAGATAAACGGATGCACCGCGCCCAGGGATGTATCCACGGCTGAGTTCGAATTAGAGTCTACGAGCAGGAAGTCAGCGGCACCGCCTCAGTATCCCCCTGGGGAAGGTGGACTTAGATCTCAGAAAAATCGCGGTGCCCTCCACTGGCTCAGCATCTCCTCGCAGACACGCCTGTAGTCACACGTGTCGTGCATGGGGTTGAGTTTGGGGAGTGCTCCGGATATAGAACCTCATAGATTTGGCTGTTCGCGCAGCCGGTGTAGTGTTAGAAGACGATACCCGTTGCGCTCTAGATCCATAAATGCAAGAAGACTATTCCGAACCTTACATCCAGAGGCCGTAGACGCCAGTGAAAAATAGACAATCACAATGGGACCCCCCCCTCCCCCCGTGTAAATAGAAGCAAGGTCGTCCAATACATATGGACAATAGCGTATATTCTCGCTCTGCCCGATTCGTGTTGGGATTCCTCTTTACGCAGGTTAAAAGATTACGTTCCTTCGTCTGTTCGTTTCGTGACCGAATCCCGGACTCGAGATCTCTCACTTTTGTGAACCCCCTGTTTCCTCCCCCTGGTATAATTTCATACATACATGCCATGTGTCTCATAACGGTCATTAATCAGCCCTTGAGCTGAGCCTTTTCCATTCGTCATCTCGTCATTTCCCGCCGTCTAGTGTTGTACACCGTTTTCTTAACTTTTCATCATTTCGCCTCTTCTTGTTCTGTATTCCCTTTTCGTTCGTGAGATCCCGGTAGATCTACCGCGATAAGCCTGACGCGTAAAATTCGTATGGTGGATGGCTCCGGGTCCCTCGTGCGGATCGAGTGGTCTGCTAGCCTTCTCGCCATTAGAACGGTGCGTGGATCATGCATCATTATTAATTCGTTCATTTTCGTCTCGTCTCGCCTCGGCGCAATCACTCGAGACGGGGATCACACCCCCTCCCATCACAGCGCATGCGTGACAATCTCCGCGTAGACGTCGTCGGGTATCATCTTGACGATGGCGAGTGCGGTCCGCTTGATCTGGTCCGCCTGCAGCGTGGGAAACGAGCGCAGCAGCTTGTTGGGACTAGGGGCCGTGTTAGCGATTACATTCGTATTGTCTAGTCATCATATACCTAGAAAGGTGGGTGAGTGGGGTTTGGGGGGATAATCGGACCTGGAAGACCCTAGAAGCTCGTTCCGCATCATGATGAGCTGGGCGACAATGCACGGGATGTTCAGGTGCGGGCCGTACGCAAAGAGGAAGTCCCAGAGCCGCAGCACCTCGGGCAGGGGCGGCGTGCAGGCGCACAGGGTCAGGACGGACGGGAAGGCGTAGATCTCCGCCGACAGGCCCTTGGATGTCAGGTAGAGGCTTAGCTTCGCGTCGACGATGGCCAGCACCTTGTCGACGAGGGCCAGGCCGCGGTGGACGCCGTCCATGGCGCCCCGGATGTACCCCGGGCACTCCCTCGTCAGCAGGCGGTGGAAGGCTACGAAAGCCTCCGCCTCGCTCCGCGCCGCGTACAGGAAGGGGGCCGCGAGCACGTTCATTCCCTGCACGTAGGTCCCCGGCTCCGAGGCGTTGACCTCGGAGCCCTCGGTCGTGAGCGTCAGCGCCCGCGCGCGCTTCTTGGCCGCCGGCGAGGACGTCTGCATCGAGACGTCGCTGCGCGAGCTGCTCGGCCGGCTGCTGCCGCCGGGGAGCGACTGCCGACTGCTCGGCGGCCGCCGCTGCTCCTCCTTCGCGTCGTGCAGCTTCCAGGCGATGGCGTTGAGGAGGCGGATCAGGCTCGCCTCGCTGACGCGGCGGCGGAAGAGCGGGTCGGTCGTCAGCGTGCGAAAGGTATCGTTGCGGATTTTGGAGTAGGCCGGCGAGGCGCCCCGGTGGATGAGTTTCAGGTAGGCATCCGTCTCGAGGAAGGGCGCGTCGAGGAGGATAAGCCAGGCGTAGATTCGGCTCGAGGACTGATTGCAAAAGTTAACAACGGTTTTACCAAAGAGGTGCCGTGCTCGAGTTGTGGAGATATGGGGGGGGGGACATAGAAAAGCAGGGAGACTCACCATCCCGTCGCTATCGGTCTTGATCCCCTGATCCAGCACCTTGAGGCGCGCGCTCTCCAGGGCTCCGCGCACGTCGTCGTCGGGTGGGCCGTCTCTAATCAGTCTCTCCAGGGACACCGCATCCGCAGTCGGGGAAGTTCTGCTGAGGGCAGAGCGCTTGTGATGCAGCGGCACGGGGGGATTGGAGGAGGGCACCATGTTAGGAGGAGGGGGAGGGGCATCGGAATTGGACCGCGTCCTCTGCGGCGATCTGTTGGATGCCTGGCGCAGCATCTGTGATGTGCTGCCTATCTCTTGAATGTCCTTCAGCCGCTGCTGCGAGATGAGCGATGTCTGGGCTCCGTTCGCATTCGCGGCATTCCTGGCGGCGGCGCCTAGGTTGTGCGCCGACTGCAGCTTGCGCAGGGCCCTGTGTGTGCGCGGCGACGGCGGGATGTGATGCTCGGCGGCGGTGGTAGCGGGCGCGAACGAGGTGATAGGATTTGGTTCTCTACTTGGAGTCGGCATCCTAAACCAGCGACGTTTGAGCTGACAAGAGCGGTTGGCGATGGCCGGTCTCTACTATGCAAGTGGGGTTAAAAGTATCATCGACACGGCATCAGATGATGATACCTCGGTCGGCCTTGTCTTATTGTTGTATGTCTTGCTATAAGGAGATATGATAGACGGAGGTCATACCTAAACGTATGCGTTACGCTAAGAGATATGGTTGTGGTGGTTATTGTTAGCATACACGTACGTCCACAGGTAAACAGACGAGGTTGGCCAGTTGGTGGTTGTCTGGTTGGCTGCTTCTTCAGGGGCCAAGTCGCGTGTCAATGGTTCGCGTTAGGTGGTGTAACCCCCTGAGATTCATCTTGTGCAGTACTACGATATGGCGCCGCAATTGGGACACCTACCAGTACTACCTACATACTACTACGTACTTACATCTATGTAGGTAATTCCGACCTATGAAAAGGCCTCTGTGATATGCGGTTTATACACTCAAATATATTTCGATATTAGCCCCCTTCCTATACTTCCTCCTGAGGGAGGATACACGTCATACGAAACAGAATGATTGCGAATGCGTTTCACCTTCGAACTATTAAACAGACACTGTTTGATAGCAGTTAGCTCGGTTCCGAACAAGGTAAGCCTGAGTGACCAATTGTTTCCAATCCCTTTGAAGTCTCCTGTACGTAGAACTTTGCTGTCGTTGGGGACCGTTTTAAAAAGATTCGATGTAGGCGCTATGTTGCCATGTCTTCGGGAATCTCCGTCCTGCCCAGTAATCCACACAGAAAGCTCTCGTTCCATCATGGCAGGGAATGATTAGCACCGATCGTTGTATATGTAATGACGGACTGAATCGCAAGGTCACAACCAAAAAAGTACGGCTTACTCGGAACTGCGCATTCCACGGAAAGCGACGCAGGTCTACACGGCAGTCCGAATACACGATGAAGGATCTACCCCGAGTCCGCAACAGCAGCCGCCTCTGGAGGCAAGCGGGAGCACGTCGTCGGGATGCGGGAGTTGTCGTAACCGACCGGAGGACAACTTGCCCGTGCTCCGCGTATGCGATTGACGTCGGCTTCCACATCGGCCATATCTGTGCTGGGTGTCCGAGTCCCCTGAAGATCAGGTACTGGTAGGATGTACCAAAACTCTCTGGCGGCGACCAACAGATCATACGGGATACCCCCATCTCTACTGGAAGCTACCCAGCCAACGCTAGAAACTGTTCGACAAAAGATGTTGCCGATCTTTTCTTTTGGACGAATATCATTGATTGTGTCAACGTAAGCTCCAATCACGCCATTGAGCTTGGACCAAATGAGCCTCCTCGAAACACCCATACCTCCCCCACACTCTTCCTATTCAAATCCTCAAAAGTTATGTCACTTATCAATCTGGCCGTAATAGGGGGGCTACCAATGCCGAGCTTGACCAGTTCCTATTATGGGCAAAGTCCTGAGATCTATGTACCGGTATTTCCTATATGTACTTCGTACTCTGAACGAAGTATCTGCGGATGATATCACTCACTTCATCGCCATGTACCTGGGTCTAATCTTCGAATAGTATGAGGCAATCGCGCCATTTCCATTGTCCCGGGACTATAGATATGGCCCTGATTTATTAGTTTCACATATGGACGGAGACCGTCTCCGCAGTCGGGGAGATATTAGCCTCCGTGATGGCATTTAGCTAAAGTTAATGCCTACATATCTTCATACCCGTCCTGCCGGAGTTGTCTCGAATCCTCTTACAAATCATGTAGACAACCTTGCTTACAGTCAACCTCATCTGCTTCTCGTTCGCAGTCCTCAAGTGTACAAATATCCTCAGCTCTAGCTCGATATTCTCTTATATCTCCAGTTTGCAGACTCTCGCCTATCGATTCAAGACGTGGCGTATTCTGAGAATTCTTCAAGCGCCGAGAGGCTAGCCAGTTCCTCCTTTGATCGGTTTGCAGCGATCATATCTCGCACCTCAGCACGTCCGGGGTCTAATTTAGTCTGTTCCCCTATTCCTATCAGATGGACAAAAGGTGACGCCGCTTCGGGCCTACGTACGTGTAACTCGCGAGCCGAGCAGTCTTGGCACACTTACGGCTAGGTTCCGTCCCTAGGTGATCGACCACCCAGGCCCCCCCTAACACATATATCCTTGCGTGGTCCGAGTTCGACACGTTCTAACCCGTCAGCGTTGGTCCCGCGTTTTATCGGCACATACTTAGGTTGGGTCGTCCGGAGCATACAATCGGAGTGGATTGTCTGTTCTCACTTGCCACACCGTACCTCAGTCTAACGCGGGACGGGACAGCATCCGACGATGCCTACAAGCACGCAAGTCGGCCATGTCCTAGCAAAGGGCCTGGGGATCAAATTAGAGTCCCCAGAGGCAGATGTCAGTCGAGGAGAGTCCGTCTTCTCGGTCGAGACCGCAGACACTTTCATTGAGCAGGGGCCGACGACGACAGAATGGCTAGCGGGCGGCGTGCCGTCGAAAGATGACGTGGTTGGTTATGTGAAAAGCCTCTTTCCCTTCATCTCTTGGATTGGCTTCTACAATGTGCAATGGCTTCTTGGAGACCTCGTTGCGGGTAAGTATCATACATCTCTGCAGTCACCAATACATGTTTCCTACCACTCCGGGCGACTCTTGGACCGCTCTTCCCTTTCTCTCCTATAGAATATATTCGTCTCCGGTCATGGTCTATATGGGTTTTCAAAGCTTACCTGTCCATAGGAATCACTGTTGGCGCCATCGTTATCCCCCAGGGTATGGCATATGCGAAGCTTGCCCAGCTTCCTGTCGAGTTCGGCTTGTATTCATCTTTTATGGGTGTAATCTGCTACTGGTTCTTTGCGACTTCAAAAGATATTACAATTGGCGTACGTACAGTGGACACACCTTCTCGCCATTAGTTGCTAACAATTTACAGCCTGTCGCTGTCATGTCGACCCTTGTTGGAAATATCATCTCAGACGCCATTGCCGAGCACCCGGAATACGAGGAAGCGCCTTGGGTCATTGCAAGTGCGTTATCCGTCATAACTGGGTGCATCGTGCTGTTCATCGGCTTGATACGCTGCGGCTGGATTGTTGAGTTGATCCCGTTGGTATCTCTCGCGGCTTTCATGACGGGGTCCGCCATCAGCATTGTCTCGGGACAGGTTTCAACCCTGCTAGGTCTCTCGGGTGCCTCGACGAGGGGCCCGACTTATCTCGTAATCATCGACGCATTGAAGCATCTCGGTACGGCAACAGTCGATGCGGCTATGGGCCTTACCGCACTAACCGTCCTTTACGGTATTCGAATGGCATGCTCCTGGGCGGCAAAGAGGTACCCAAGTCGTCAGAAGCTGTTCTTCTTCCTATCGACTCTCCGGACGGTCTTCGTCATTCTACTATACACTTTCATTAGCTACCTCGTCAACAGAACCCGCCGAGACAACCACGCGTTCTCAATCCTTGGCACTGTACCTCGTGGTAAGTTCATGCTGATTTCTCTTCCCGGAATCGTGTCCGCTCCATTCGGACAGTAAAAACGGGTTCTACTTGAAGCCACAACTTGTGGTTTCAAGCAGCTCATGTCTTAGGTGTGGAAGTGACTTCAAGCATTTCTGACTTCAGAGTAGGATTTCAACATGCGGAGGTCCCAACTCTCAACTCCGATATAATCAGCTTATTCATAAATGAATTGCCGGCCGCTGTCATCGTTCTTCTTATCGAGCACATCGCCATATCGAAATCCTTCGGTCGAGTCAACAACTACGTGATCAATCCGTCGCAGGAAATGGTTGCTATCGGTGTGACGAATATCCTCGGCCCCTTCCTTGGAGGCTATCCGGCGACGGGTTCGTTCAGTCGCACTGCAGTCAAATCGAAAGCCGGAGTTCGCACACCGTTCGCCGGTGTCATTACGGGACTCGTGGTGCTTTTGGCTATATATGCCCTGCCTGCAGTCTTCTATTTCGTCCCCAACGCATCACTGGCAGCTGTAATCATTCATGCCGTCGGTGACCTCATAACACCGCCTCAGACGCTTTACAAGTTTTGGCGCGTAAACCCAATCGAAGTTTTCATCTTCTTCATCGGAGTAATCGTTATCGTTTTTACAACTATCGAGGATGGCATATACGTCACGATATGTCTCTCATTCGCGGTCTACATCTACCGCATCCTGAGATCTCACGGCAGATTCCTCGGCAGGGTCAAGGTGCACTCCGTCCTCGGGGACCATGTCGTCGGGGACGACAGCCATCCTGTTGGGCAATACGGGACTTTCGAACAGCCAGATCACTCAGCGTCTCCACCCACTCGTAATATTTTCCTGCCCGTTGACCACGCTGATGGCTCCAATCCTGAGATCGACATCGCGAGTCCTTACCCGGGCATCTTCATCTACCGGTTCTCCGAGACTTTCAACTACCCCAGCGCCAGCTCGACGCTCGACTACCTAAGCAGCTACATTTTCGCCAACACGCGGCGGACCCAGAGAGACTCCTTCGCCCGGCGGGGCGATCGGCCGTGGAACGACCCCGGGCCCAAGAAGGGCCAGGCAGAGGATACGGACAAGCCTACGCTCAAGGCCGTCATCCTGGACTTCAGCTCTGTCAACACGGTCGACGTGACGTCGGTGCAGCAGCTGATTGACATTCGGAACCAGATGGACCGCTACACGGCGCCCGACGTTGTCGACTGGCACATCGCCTGCATCAACAACCGCTGGACGAAACGCGCCCTCGTCTCCGCTGGCTTTGGTTACCCCGCCGAGCGCCCCGATGGTCTACACCAACGCTGGAAGTCCATCTTCAGCGTGGCCGAGATCGGCGGCGCCTCGTCTGCCGCCGCCGCCGCCGAGCAGGAGCAGAACGAAAAGGAGCTCCAGCAGCACAAACACCAGCACGGCGGCGGCAGCTCTAACAAGGCGGTCGACCCGCTCGACGCTATTGAGCGCAGCGAGGTGTCGAGCGCCACTGACGCCGACCTGGTCAAGGACCCTGTGGCCGCCGGTGCCCCCCAAGTGCCCCGGCTGAGGGCGGTAGGCGAGTCCAGGAAGCGCGTCGTCGTTCACGGCCTTAACCGGCCTCTGTTCCACATCGACCTTACGAGCGCGCTGCAGAGCGCCATCGCCAACGTGCGGGCGCGGGAGGAGCACTCTACGGCGGCCGGCACCGCCACCACTGCTACTGATAGATAAAATAGATGGATGGAGAGGCTTTTTGCTTGCTTAATGTCTTCGTTACGCTGCACCAGCGCTGCTGGGTTGATGGGTGTAATAATGAGACTATGGCGTCTATGGAACGACGGGATGCGAATATATACCTATATGGATAAGAGAGACGAGAGCGTCCAGAAGCCTTTGTCGTGCGCCGAGAAGGGCCGGCCGGATTCGTGATTAAGAAGCGCGGGGAGGGCGCGCGTTGGAAAGTCTTACGAAGTTGCATAGTCGATTCTAAGACATAATGAAACCGCCATGACGGTTGATTGCGTTCCATATAAAGGAGACTCCAATTTCTGCTTATCCAGGTGTACTGCCTTGTGAGTCGCTGTCGACTTTGAATTATACCCGCGGAGACCAGGTTCAAGCGGAACGAACTTATTTTAATCTCCCGGGCGCCCCATATTCACGGAAGTTATTAATAAAATGGGGCAAGTTAACGGCGAATGACGGTTTCTACACGATTCTTAAGGCGTAGTAGTCGTAGTGATGGCTCCACTAGGATATAACCAAAGCACGAGTCAAAGCGATTCACGGAAGCTGCTTGGCATGAGTTCCGAGGAATAATAGTCTCTTCAGCTATTTTGAAAGTGATGGTACAGGAGATCAATCTATGTTGCCATATGATGCTTTCTAAGCTTTGCCAACCCGACCCAGAACATAGGGAACAGTAGACCAACAACGACAAGCCAATAAAAGCGCGCAGGCTATCAAAGCTGACGACTATGGCGAGAGACGAATAAGACGAAGCAGGAAAAGAGTGACATAAAGGTATTGAAGGGAGAGACTCGAATCAGGGATATAAGTAAGTATCGACAAGAGAAGCGAATCCCAGTAGTATTCCAACCCACGGCCCGACTAGGATCCAGTCCCGCCAGCGCCTTGCCTCTGGTATATAGAGAGAACGAGACCGTCCAGTACCGGTACCGGCGGTCAACGTGGAGAGGAGAGAGAAAGGTCCGCAACCACTACTTCATGCGCTTTGCCCGGCGGTCGTTTCCGTGGCCGCTCCTCTTGGCGCCCGCGGCGGCGAAGGAGGAGGGGCTAGAGCTGGCGCTGCCGCGGACGCGGGCGATGAGGGAGCGCAGATTCTCGAGGTACGAGGGCGGGACGCCGCGGCTGAGGACCCGGGCCTCGACGGCGGCGAGCCGGTCGAGCCAGGGGGCGAGCACGGCGGGCGGGAGCTGGTCGAGCACGCCGACGGCGAACCCGCGGTCCTCGTCGCCGATGAGGCAGAAGAACAGGTTGCGCTGCCCCCGCGGCAGCAGCGGCTCCGCGGGGCCGACGTCCCCCGCGCGCTCGACCACGCCCTCGAGGACGCGCATGACGGTGCGCGCCGCCGCCCGCTGCTCCCACGGCTCGGGCGGCGCAGCCGCCGTCTGGATCGCCGCTGACACCTGGTCGAGGACAAGAGCGAGGTGCGCGGCGCACCACGCCACGTTCTTCGGGGACCGCGCCGCCCAGAGCGCCGGGTTCGCGGCGTAGGCGTCAAGCCCCTCGAACGCCGCGCTCGCCCGCTGCTCGAGCCTCCTGAAGCGGTTGTTGATGACCTCGTCGGAGGGCATCAGGGAGAGGAAGTAGAGGAAGAAGTCGTTGTTGCGGAGAAGCATGCTGAAGACTGTCTTCTCCAGGTCCCCCCTATTGATGATCTCACCTTCTTCCCCTGGACCGCCGACCAGATCCGGGCGGTACTCGTCCACGGGCGTATCGTTCAGGGAGGCGAGTATCTCCCGCGTCTCCTGGACGCGCCGCGGACTCGGGTTGTCAGCCGGGCTGTAGTGAAGACTATCGACAAACATGTCGATATGAAAGTCCGTGAGCTTGGCGAACGGCCTCCCCAGCTGTGCTGCATACCCCTGGTTCGTCATCGTGAGAGTCTGCCCCTTGTTGGTGAGCGACTGGCTGGCTAGCTGATCGAACAGCCATATGATGTGGCCGCAGGGCTTTTCTTGCGCGCCACACGTACAAGTAGGAAAGGCGAAGTGGCTGTCTTCGGCACCCGTCCTGATCTCATACGTAGCGAGACCCTCTACTTCGAAAACAGCGTACTGTTCTCGCGACGCATAGGCTTTCAGGCTTAACCGGGGCGGCTCGCTAAACGTGTCTATGACGCTATCGCGGGAATCTTCGTCCAGGTTACTCAGCGAGTACGCGAGCTTCGACGGCGCGACGATAGGGGTGTAGTCGTACACGGATTCCCCTTCCGAGTCAGAGCTTGGATCCTCCTGCTGGCTCCGGCTTTGCGAGCGGGTTGTGGGCACCATTCTGTCAAGCGAAAGATGGCTGAAGCGCTCAGTCGGGGAAGACATTGAAGGAGAGGCGGGGAATGAAGGTGATGTCGAGGCAGTTGAAATGGCTTCCACCTAGGATGTGTTTCATCTGTTATATATACCATGGATAATGAAATATGGTTACGGCATAGGAGTCCCCCCTCGGGCTCCTCGACATAATGAAAGCGGCCCGATGCCGAGACCACTTGGTCCTTGTTGGTGCGTACTCCGTCCTCGAAGTCGCAGTTGGCATGACCTTTCCACCTAGTCGCAGCCGTTGATGAGCCAGTGGGGATCAACAGCGTTGCCATTTCTGTCTGTTCAGTGCGCACTTCGACGCACCACGACCGTGAAAGGTAAAGGAGAAGGAGGCAGTTCAAGGCGATCAATCCCTCCACAGAATGGGGGTTAATGTCAACCGTCTGCAGAGTCTGGGCCACTCATAGCCAGGAATGGGGGATCGTAGATCGGAGCCCTTGGCTGTTCATCGCAAAACCGACCAATGGCACATGAGAGACCTCCAATTGCGGAAGCAGCTAGATGCCATCTGGAAGGGGATGACGCTCGTGGTGGCTAGATCCGTGGGAATGTCCACCAACGTTCTAATTAGAGAGAATACATGAAGTTGCATTGTGGTTCCAGCTATGGAGCGGGCGGCCACCAGCCACAGTGGAAGGCAGGGGGTCTTGGTTGGTGGATAAGCGGAGGTCGGCCATAACCGTCACAATAAGCGGACCAACTCCCTCTCTCTTTTTCTGCCTTGAACCAGCTTGGAATGAAGTAACCGGCATATAAAGGCACCGTGGTTGCCATCTCCTGCGACCGTTACTCATTCCGTCCCCATTTTTCCCTGGTTAAGTGCGACCAGGCCGGATAATGGGCCGCGAAGCCTCGAACTTGGTCTCTTTTAGCCCGGCCACCTTGGCCGGCTGTGGCCCATTCCGGCGGCCCGCGAGGCTTTTTTCCATCCCATTCTACTGCTTCTTCGAGAAACACCACGAGGACGCCTACGAAGGTCCCAGCCGTGTCGACGTGGGAGGCCCTTTTGCGCTGGTACCGATCCTCCGCATTAGTTCAAGAACAAGGTTCTCATGGAGTTGCCGAATTTAGTACTTCTCGACCCAATCCCCCGGGTCGCGCTACGAGGTGGCTCTGCTGGAAATGCATGCACTGGCTCCTCTGAACACATACGCACTTGCAGCATCTTCCCCTGATACCAGTCGTCCGGGAGGGTGTATGAGTCGATGCTGTCCGAAACACCGCCGCAGAGCTCGTTCGACGTTTCATGGAGACTTGATACGAGGGTCAAGCAGCAAGGGGGCGCACCATTGATCTATTCGAGATCGGTCCTGACTCTTCCTCCCCCGGATTCTTCTCCCGTGGTTGGGTGGATGGGTCATTTGTCATCACTCACTCTTTCATGAAGACGGATCCGGGTTATGCCCTAGCATTGTCTCCAACTCGTACGTTCCTAGATGCTGCGCCGCTCTGATAATAGTCCAGTCTGACGGTATATTCTACTTGGATTTCAGAAGCACCTAATAGGGGTTCAGCGGTGAATGGATTCGTCCAACCCGCGCCCGTCCGCCAATCAGCTCCCAGGGAACCTGATTTCAGCCTGGCTTTCCTAGTCCATGTTATCGCCTAGTCGGTGAAAGCGTATGAAGCTTACTGGTGGTGCTTCTTCGGCGTTGACTACAATTCTTGGTTGATTTTCCATATTCTGCGTGTGACCCTCGAACCTGTCATTGAATGATGATTATCCAGGCACTACCGAGCAATCTGTTGTAATGTCGTTGAGTTGGTGAAGGCAGAGACGTCCACCAATGGACTTGGCCACTATTTTACTTTGCTGGGGGGAGGCTCTGAAAGTAGGCTGCAGCTGTGAGTAGTAGCATTTAGGGGCGGAGGCAGGCTGAGCTCGGAGGACTCGATGTGGCCTGACAGTCATAAGCACACCTGGCAATTTTACGAACGTCTCGGGTTTGCGTTTCTTTCCTCCTAGGCCCCAAAATAGTTAAGGCTGCACCCCAAGGCAGAAAAGGACAGGCCCGACCCGCGGCCACAGCTCGGGCCGGGACACCCTAAATCCACCGGGAACAAGGAAAGGAGTTATCGTGGAACTGCGGATCGAACAGACGCCGCTCGCAAACACGGGTAGTGAATTATTTCATACGAGGCACTGTCCGATTCGAACCTTCTTCATAAGGGACTGTATTATTACTATGGGAACATCTCATCCCAACTGGTAGGCAGAACGAACTAAGTCGAGTCGATTGACGAAACGGACGTCCAATCTGGCTCAATATGAGGTCATTTGGTCCTCCTGGGCTGGACATCAAGTGGGTAGATCAGGTGTCCATAGATATCTAGGGAGCAAGTCTTAGTGCCGCTCCCTTCGGTTGGTCTTTTTGAGAATGTGCTGCGATAGATTCGCTGGTCGCGACGCTGTCATGTTGGCTGACCTGCACTGGCGTAAGGCGGCTTCATTCTTCGAGGTATTCCTCGCCTGTCCCCCTTAGTATCAAACCCTGGCATACCCATGAATAATCAGCTGGTCGTCAAGGGGGCGGCTGATTGAGGCGGACAGAAAGAACCACCGCCAGCTCCCCTAGACCTAATTAATGACTGTACATTCTGTTACGCATGCTCCGTCTGGTATGCTCGGAGGACAGCTAGGACTTCATCGAGGCTTGGACGATCAAAGAAATTCTCATTCCATTCGCCTTGTCTCCGCTGCGCGTCTCTAAGATCCAGGAAGTTTTCCGAGGCCTCAATCTCCGCTAGCCAGAACTGCCTTGCAGCTTCTTTAACATTTTCCTCGTTTTCCTCGCGGAATTCAGGATCACACAGGATGAGCTTGCTGCGCTGTCTCTTGACCTTGGAGCCTAGTGTATCTCTTCTGCCTCTTGTGCACCGGTCGATCAACGCCCTTATTGTGGGCGGAGTCCTTTCGTACTCCGGAAACTCCAGGTGTGACTCCCATCGATACGATTGCCACACGGCTGCTTTCTGCGGCCCACTGACGCCTTCAAATATGCACCACAATAGTCTTCCCAACATGTAGACCTCCGCTGCCTCTTGCTCACCGGCACTCAACGCTATCCAGGAGATGGCATATCCTTGCTCTGGGTTTATGTAGGCATCTTGATCGAGAGCATCACAGTCTGGCACAAGTTTTCTGAGCCTTGCCAAGTACTTCTCTCTCACGCCATCTGGTACGTTCTCATCTGTTGCAATCAGGCGAATGTATTCGATGGCGTTGACTTCCGGGGCTGCGAACTCGCACCACACCCCTCTCTGCTCAAAATCGACCATGACGATATCTGATTTGTCCGAGAGGACAATGTTATCTAGGCGGAGGTCGGGATAGTATATCTTCGATGAAATTCTTAGATGTTCAAGGGCAGTGGCTAACTGTATAGACCATTTCATCTGGTCGGAGAGACGCAGCCGACCGTGAATTCGTAGCTGGGGGAGGATGTCTCGGAGGCTACCTCTGGAATGATAGAACGTAGTAAAGCCAACCACAGCCCTTTTCGCTCCGAATTGGCACATCTTGCTGATGATATGGATCGGCCGAGCGATGACATGCGGATGCGGCTCAAGTGTACACAACGTCTTCAGCTCATGATAGAGGTACTTCACACCGCTAATCAATGCCTTGAAAATAAAGATCTGTCCACGTATCCGAACGAGGGAAACACTCTCGTGGAGTATTCGCTCGACCTCAACATCAAGGAGATCAACTACTCTGGGAAAAGTGAAGCCCGCGCCCCAAAGCCTCCTCAATGCTGAAAGGCTCATCAGCTTGTGTTCAAGGTCGTGATTAAGTCCCACCTTGACCTGAATCTTGCGGATATCGAGTGAAAGATTCTCGAATACTAATCGTGAGCCGAAGGGAATGCTTTTGTAGAAATTCCCAAAACCCTCCAAGTCAGGGAAGTTGACCTTGGTCCAGAGGTTCAATGTCCTAATAATGTGCCTGGTAATGGCAAGTTTGGATAGTCGATCTGCATCCTTGGTATGAAAAGATGTCACGAGTTCGAGTTGTCGGCTGAGTAACGGGAACTGAGTGTCTTCCACAAAAACGTCCATGCGAATCGGAGGGATATTTGTAATAAATAGAGGGAGCACAAAGTACTGCGTGCCTAACCCACCACAACCATCAACCCGCCAGAGTGGATTGCTCGGAATGTCTAGACTGTCTATGCGATTCTTAGGGTTCAAGAGAGATCCTTCCCAATCATCGATATTGAGTTGAACGTCTGCCGTAACCCCAGACAGTGGGCTCGGCGGAGAGCGTTGAGTGAAGGCTGCAGTTGGGTGGACCACTTCTCCTATTACTCTCGAAGAGAGATCCATCTCGCAGGAGAGGATATCTTGCACACCTGCCGAGTTGTCAGCTGGTATGACGGCGAGGAAATGCGGGAAGAAGCTAGAAGAATATTTCTAATAGAGCGCTACAGTTGGCCCGTCTCCCAAGGTGTTAGAGAGACGGATAGAAAGAGTTACGCCGGAAGGGCGTCGCCTTTATAAGGGTCACAGGAACCTACTTAGATATGCCAGCTGGTTCGACGTACGACTTATACCGAAATGCCTGGAGAAGATAACTTGCACGGAAGAGCCCATACAGCGTCAGCAGCAAAGGGACCTAGACGTTTCGAGACGTTTGACTACTCTGAATAGCGCCGCTTATCTCCGGTTCCGTCGAGGTCAGGAAGCAGTCTGGGTGGTCGGACTTAACTGTCGCGACCAAGAGATTGACCCAATTAACCAGAAGGGTCTATGAACAATAGAAGCATGGCAAGAACATCTCCTGGTGATTTGAGTACCGTTTGCAAATTCAGAAGAATTTTATACAGTGGATCAATTATGTAACCGAACAGTCCATCAGCCCCGACAGCGCCATCAATATGCATGTTTCAGCAGGTCGACTAGGACATACGAGTTTGCAGATGTATGTTTGATTGGCAGGTAACAATTATTTCACTGTACATTAACCATTACATAAAATAACACCTACTACTGATCGCGGTCTTCGCCTGGCGGATAAAAAATACATTCACTATCCCAACCTCCAGAAGTGGCTAACCGCCCGGACCGTCCACAACGGAATGGTGGCAAAGGGTTCAAGCCTCCAATTCCCTCACCCCTACCAAGGATCTTTACCCACTAAGCGGCGACACACAGGATATAACAAGGAGACGCACTCGTTCATTCAGAACTACGAAAACACTACCGTCCTCGACTCCCCCATCCTCATAGCGCCGGTAGTGGTTTTCATCGTGCCCAACGACCTGCAGTTCCTCAGTCCAGAACATTGGCAGGCACTGCACGCAAGGCGAGGCAGATTCTGCAGGGATAGATGGGATCATATATAATTTCGTTCTTCAACCCTGGAATCCTCCCCCTTGTTATGGAAAGTAGCAAAAGGCCTTGAATGAGCCCATAAGAATTGATTCGCTCCTAGCCTGTGACAAGAACCGTCTGCTTGCTATCTGGCTACTTAATCTCTCCCAAAGTATCTCAGGGGCTACGTAAGTACTGTTTGCCCATTCTCACCGGATATGTCTTGTAACACCGGCTGGAAACCCCGATGAATCTGAAAGTAGGCCCAGGTCATGGGTGGAATAGGTCCAGCAAACTCGGGGAGAGCAATAAATGACGTATCCCAGGTAACCGTAAAAAAAAAAAATAAGTATCCTATACTATTCCCGCGACAGAGCATGGATGAAACTTCCACATTGCAGAGTCCCACAACACTCGCCAACTACTGCTTTTGTAAAGCGGGCACTAGAAATCATGGAGTATGTATGGCATCCCATATAGTGGCAGGCTGATGCTTCTTCCACGCCGTATAATTTTTCCTTGCGGTATCAACAGGAATCACGACATATACCAGAAGCATATTTATGGAGATGAGACTCTTTGCTGAGTGAGGTCGGCTTCTGGATATTGTAACAATGAACGGAGCGTGACTAGGAGACAGCCGCCGTCCAGTTTCTAGCTCGGATGGTGTAGCAGCTTAGCCCTGTTTTCTGGCCCTTTTTTGGCCCAACGGAGGTGACGCCGCGGCGCACATGTCAACCTCTTGGAATCTATACCGCAGTAGATCATACCAATCAGTTAAGCTGAGGTCGACTGTTTTACCGAATGGCCAAAGCATGGTTCAACAATGTCCGTGACTCTGATACAGGTGCGAAATCCAACGTGACTGACCACATCTCCGACGTCAACAGAGCCACAAATGCCACGAAATTTCATGCGGCTAAATGTCGTAGGATCGCGGGAAGTAACCCGGGGCCACGCGAGGCGCTCCGTCGATGCGCAATCGGTGGGGGTTCTAGTCTGTGCCACGTGCCAACGACGGAATTGTTCGTGAATACACTAAGTGCTAGGAATAGGGGGACCCAATGCTACTCGGCGGCCATAGCAGATGGATTCCACCACAATGGTTGGATCCACGGCCTAGTACTGAAACGTCACTTCCAGAAGACTAGGAGGACTGCCCCAATTGGCGCCTAATGCGCTCAGGAAGGCAGATCTTGATTGGCATAGGCGATGCACTTCATACTTGTCATGGACGCTTCTATGAGTTAGCAACGAGAGCTTCAGACTCAAGCAATAACCGCACGAAACTACCTAGACCAGAAGATTATGAGCCGTTTGATGATCTCATGACGAACACTTCAATCAATGGTCCCTGACTTTCTTTGGAGGTCTAGGTCCCCTATTTTCGAGCTGTTGCCTTACATAGGAGCCGAACTTTCAAGAAAGTCAGGTATCGTTATGTGCGAAGCAGGGACACAAATTGCGCAACGTACCTACATAGAGAGGCGTGTGCGAGAACCTATGGAGGTATGTATACAAGTAAGTATCGAGTAGAGCCTGGAATTTTCCTCAAATATCTCGCCTAACAGCCCGCGCCGTGTCTATTCTTGGGCAGCCTATCGCTAAAATACTTACGGGCTGATAGTATAGTTATACTGTATGTAGTGAGGTGGTAGGGCGGCTTGGCGCGTCATCGGACATCTTAACATTGTTATCCGCATAAGGGAAGCCCGATCTGGATACCTCCTACAGGATACGGGGACGTGCATAAGGGTGTGGGGATATGTCTCTAAATACCGATTTGGAAGTATAAGGCTGCTTAGCATTTACTAGTGCTGGATGCTTATTGCTCAGTTGCAGAATGAGAGTGGAATCAAGGAGCTTTGGTAGAAAACCATTTTTCTAAATAGGAAGGACGCAATTAATGGATTAACTCTGTGTATTAGGCCGCTTCTGTACTCCGGAGTTATGTAAGTAAGTTAAATTCCGAAGAACCCCGCATGTTCTTAGATACGGGCCCAGATGGTTGACACAAAAATTCGCGCCCTTTCAAATAACCGTCCAATACTTCCTTTATTTTATTTCTTTAAGGGTTTTTATATATATTTATTTTGGCATCAGAACCGCCTGTGAAGCTTTTGGCTTATTTGGGACGTTGCGAAATACCGTGTCTACCACTTGGTGGGTCGCTCGAATTTTTGTGTCAACCACCTGGGCCCCTCTCCCTCTTTGGCCCGCATTAATTGGGTGCATTCAGTTTCGTTCTACAAGCCTAGGTACAGTAATCAGATCCTATTTTCACTCCCATTAGACCGTAGTCTTACACCTTGCATGGGAAGTATTAGCTTGTAGGCGGGTGATCGTCCAAAAGGGAGTCTCGCCGACATTCAACTCCTTCGATATGCCCACACCAGAATCGCCAAGCATGTCTCACACAATCAACAACCGGCGCAACTCCGGACCGTCTTGCAAGCATCGGTGTAACCTCCTCCAGATCTAGCAAACCGTTTGGGTTATCCGCCCGAGGATTCAAAATAAAGGTGTAGGATCATACGCGGGCGTGCGTTGAGAGACTACCTCGTGAGCATACAGTACAATGTTCCCCTTATATGTCCAGTTCTGTTGCTGCCTCACGGAGGGGCCTCAGGTCCAGAGCGACTCATAGCTACAGGCGCTAAGGCTTTATGTGACAATCGCTGTACATACGGATTGCCCCTTGTAAAGTAAGTAAGAAGACAACAATTTATTGCTACACGTTGTGATAATCTATATTTGTGATTATATATTTATGGTCTCCTCGGATGATTTCCCCCTCGAGCCTACGGCCAATAATGAGCACGCACCGAAAGCTAAAACGAGGCATGCTAAAAGTTGCCAATGGCCAACTGAGCTGATAACGACGGTCCTCGTCGTTGAACGGCATGATAGATTACGAATATAGTGAGAGTAGTGCCAAGGACTTCCTGCCGTTAGTCCTGGATCGAAGAGCCGAAGGAAGTCTTCCGTTAATGATATTCAAAGCGCGGTGCGGTAAGCCAGGAACCCATGCTACCGAGCTTGCAGGGGAAAGGGTAAACACGTGCATATTCATGGGTGGCATTGTGGAGAGGCGGGGCCGGCAAACTTTCTAAGTCGGCATGACCCCATAATATGTCAATCTTTCATGTTGCGCTGGTTGGTACTTTCACACACATTGATAAATGCTCTCTTTGTTGGCGTCCGGATGGGGTGGCTTGGCAGTCTTATAGAAAGCGGTAGTAGGCATCCTACCAGGCTCCAGAAGAATACTTCACACGTATCTAGAAATTCTCTTGCTACCTGTAGTTTCGTCTTCAAAAGACGAAATGACAACCAGCGGTAAAATGCTGACGACATTCATGTCGAGACGAGAATCAATGGCTCCCCGTCCTCTCGCTTGTCCTCTTGTTCGTGTGAGCCAGACGTGTATCAGCACCCCTACGTAAAGGCTCCGACTGACTTCCGGATCATCCTGCGACAGTTTGACCATGACAGAGGCGCGTCCAGCTTGAATATCCTGTAGCCATTTGGCCGGGAGCATCGACTCGATAATGGGGCAGTGTGACTCGTCCTAAAACCTTTGCGTGGCTCTCAACCGGCCCAAACTGGAGTGAACCTTTCTAAAGCGAGTCACGTTACCGATAGCAGGAGTTGAATCTTATTTTCAGACTCGGGCAGAGGAGCAGTGACGGCAAACTCCTTGCCAACTTTGTCCACTTGGTACGTGGCTAAGCCTGATCGAGACCTAAGGCACTAGGCTGGGAACAGTAGGTCGGGCGTCGTTGGGAGACTGCCAGTATCGTCTACAGACGATTGGGACCAGTTCATGCACGGTGTTCAACGGTGCCCTTGTTAATGGCTGTGTAACCCTTCAAATGCAAGGCGCGAAGACAGATGCTCTGGCAATCTGACTAAGAATGGTCTGATTTCGTTGTCATCCCAACGGATAAGGTCATTTGACTGTCATCTGGGTTGCTGATTCGTTACCTATTAGCGTTCTCGGCACTTCTCTCCTACTTATTAGCTAGTCCTGGACAGCTGAGAACGACTAAAAGCCAAAGTGCGGGTGCCTGTCCAGCCATTAGGTACATTGGTAACCAATCATGATAAGGCGAGAGCGTAAATAGCTAGGGCTAGGTAATGTTAATTAGTCCGGGGTGGAAGCAAAAGGCTGCGATCCAGACCTGCCCTGATGAGCTATCATCTATAAGATCGCCAATATATCGTGAGTTATATCCGCTATCGTGGGCTTCTTTTACACGGAGATGGCCGGGGGTTTGCTTCCTAGTTTCGGGTGCCGTAGCACATCTTCCCATAGCGTCTATTCAATTTGTACGTACTAACCCCGATACAATCGAAATGGTACCAGGCTCATTATTAGGTAGGAGTATCCAGTCCCGAATAGGGAAGGACTTCGAAGGAAATGGGTGACGGTGATAGGAACCGCCCCGATAAAGCATATTTACTTGGGTGGGCACGATTTGAACCACTCATACACCCCCGACCTATCTCCTCTCCAACCAACACTTGTTCATGAGACGAGCTTCTTTTCCTTGTCCCAATTTGCCGAAAGGAAAAAAAGACTACTTGCATGCAACCTTAGGTTGATGTCTTAAGATTAGAAAGCTCCCAGGCCCAGGCCCAACTCGTTTGACGTCACACGTGGCCCGAGTTGTGCGGATTAGATTGCTTTCGAAGGACCTGCTACTTAACTTACCTGTTGTGCCCACCATCAAAACCGGTGAAGCTGTCGGTCCAACAACGCCTGTTCCGCGCAACTCACCGAACTCCTCGAGCTGAGCGGTCCATCCTCTCTCGATCGAACTTCTCCAATCAACACCTATCCCGTCGTCGGACATTGCTCCACAGACTAAGAGTTGCTTTGGATCTCCCCTACCGACTTCCCGCTTTCAAACTAGCCTTGTCCGACTCCCTGTCACCATTTGGTGACCCCTTCTCTCCGGTCTGGTGGAACGACTGGCACTCCCCTTACTCAGCCTGCCTCAATGACTCTTCGCACAACGTGGCACAAGACACAAGACACAACGCCAGCACAGCAAAACAGAGCACCAGCACTGCACAACACAGCACAGCACTGCACAGTATATCACATTACAGTACAGTACAGTACTGCACAGCACTACACGGAATAGATAGCACAGCATAGCAGAAACGTTGATCGGCTGGCTGCTGTATTTCACCCTCTCCCGAGGGGGTAATCCTGCCTATCTGCTCTACAGTAATGGCGGTCTTGATCAGATTCTGACGAGCGGCTGAGCTCACATTCAGCTACCAAGACAGACTGGGAGTCTCTCTATTCGGCGTTCGGAACCCCTCGTGCCCCCTTGCGCCCCCCACCCTACCGGGTGAGGCGCAAAGCCATTGTTCACTCGTCCGTTCAAGGTATAGCTCAGGGGACGCTGTAGGTACACACACGCCTTGTCCTTTGTCCAACACACCCATTACATAGGTCTGTACACACTAATAATATACACAATGGTAAGATCCCCCCCATTTTCGCCCCGTGGCTGGGTCAAGACCCTACAGGCGGCTTATTGCATATCTGGAGTTCGATGACCAGTCCGTTGATGTACATGTAGAATGAATATAATCTCAAGAGGCGCCGGCTTTACGGCCACGAGGACGCCCCTATCGAGTCTGCATTCCAAGACCCTCCTTCAATCCCTTCTGTGCCCAGCGCTGTTTCTCACACAGTTTGCTTCAAAGAAGACCATGTTCGTGTCCTTCAGGAGGCCTCGTTCATTCTTCAGTGCCCGCTCCATCAACTCATAGTACTCGACCGGGACTCTCGTTCTCTACCACAGCCGTCGCCTCCTGCATCTTACTACGTCCCTTCCAAGAGACAACGTCTCAGTCCAGACCTGGCAGCAATGCCACCAGGAAACCCACCCCTGCCTAGACAATCCGATCGGGAAATGCCCGAATACCATGACCGTATTGGCGACCCAGATGGCGGCTTCTCTGTATCAAACTATTTTACCAACTTTGCTGTCTGTCCGCCATGCACTTCATGTGACCTATCAGGTTGGTTATCTTCCCTAAGCGGTCCATGCTTCTGTACGGATACTGAACGCAGGCAAAGGTTATGCTGGAGTCCCTACCGCTACTTACGGCGGGAACTCAGCAGTCAGACCGCCTTTCTGTGACGACAAGGCGCCGATGTCTCAGGTAATTCCTGGAGCAATGCCACCGTCAATGCCGCCCAATGTGCTGGAGAGCAATGGCACTAGTAGAATCCCTACTTCTATGTCCGCTTATCCTGCGTTACAAGCGAGTCGGCACACGACAGTGCAACCTACGACAAGGGGTGAAAGCATGCTATACCCTGATTTCTCCTTTAGCCAGGACTATGCGGGCCAGCCGCAGCAGAATCCTCCCACCGGCAGTCACGTGATAAATCCACAGTCCTATGGACAACCTCCCTATTGTATACCTAGAGCGCCAACGTTTTCAGGCGCGGTATATCAGGACAGCCTCTCTCAAGGAGCTGCTGGAGCGGAAAGTGGCGGCCAGACACAGAGTTTAGGGATTGTTCTCGCAAACCAGCGGCCACCCCAGGCGAAAAGGGGCCCTTTCAAAACAGATGACGAGCGTCAGGCGACAGCTGAAACGAGAAAAATTGGCTCCTGCATTCGATGTCGGATGCAGCGAATACGCGTGAGTGTCTCCATCAGCTACATCTTACAGATGTCCCACTATCTAGGGCGATGACCGAAAACAGGGTCAAACTGCTGACAGTAACCTTGACTGCACAGTGCCAGATCAACCCAGAGAACAAGGTTGGTCCTTGTCTGACATGCCAGAAGGTTTCAAACGCGAAGATTTGGCGCCTGCCATGTTTGCGGTATAAAATCACCGATGTGAAACTGTTCAAGCCCGGACAAGTCAAGGGACACGAGTGGACTCGAAGATGGAGGGACGGAGTCCCCGATGATATCGCGCACTGGGCTTCGCTTGAGACTAGGATAGTCAGGGTGACGGAGGGATACACCAACCAGCCAGTCGAACTCCAGGTTCGTAAATTCGTTCCCCAGGAAGGCGATGCCCTGGCGCGATCTTGGGTACATGAAGGCAAGAAGAAGTCCGTCAACATTCCTCCTTACGCTATCGTAAACCTAGAGGAGGTAAAGACGGCATATGATGAGTACATCAAACGCGGCATATGGGAATGCTGCCAGGTGCTTCTCTCGCACAAGGAAAAGATCCTGCTTGGGACGTACCTTGCGGCGATGAAGCATGCGGCAGACCCAAGCACGTCACAAAAGGAGAAAGAGCTTTTGAAAAAAGCGCTTCAGCTGTGGATGGCCATCCGCTTAACTACGAAGTCTACCGTCATTGTCGGCGATGAGACGTTAGGCATGCCCCGCGACATAATGGATGAGACTAGCCCGCTTCGAGGACAGATACCCCTGCCACCAGTGATGGGCGCTCAGATCGAGCTGGTCTTGATTCATCAAACCCAGGTCGGCCTCCGGCGAGAGATGCTAGAAAACCTTCAGACAATGACACAGGCTAACAAACAACAAACCTGGTTCACAACATACCTAGTCACGTTCATACTGCTTCACAATGTGTCTCTACTTTGCCAACATGACGCTGGATATGCTCGAAAGCACGGGTTCAAGGTGGGTGGGAGCGCTTCGCATGTCATTCGTGCCGCTTCGCTCTAATTGGACGCGCGGATCTTCTCATCCGCGTAGATGGCATCTGATTTAGTATATTCAGACTGACCATTTGCAAAACAGTCTCGATTCGCCCGGGAAGACATGGTCAGAGAATACCAGCTTGGTAAGTCAAAAGACTCCTAGCAAAGGAGATGGTGCTCCGGAGCATCTGCCTGTTCGTACTAACATGGGCCATGGCTTATGGCAGGCGCCAACATCCTGCTCGCGTATTTCCACTACTGCAATAAAGGTGAGATCGGGCAAATGCTTGCTGAGTGCCGGCGTGCCGGCTAATAGGGAACAGGGATCTACCCCTTCTCGCCTGAATGCAGAGAACAGGATCTGTCGACGCTGGCTGAACTAAACAAGAACAAGATCAAATTCGTACTCCTCACGAGAAAGGCTGTCGAGGAGCACAGTAAGTCCGAGTCGTCTCATCTTGCCATGTCGCCCTCTTTGGTATCGAGGCGGAAACTTGACATCCTGGATCTTGCTAATCTGGCGCTTTTGCAGAGAAACACTGGGCAAAGATTCGGCAAAGTGGTGATTATGAAAATGACTTCTACTATATCAGCCAGCTTTACGAACAGAATTGGCAACCACAGACACCGGTCTGATGCATAGCAAGAGTACACCGTTAAGATCAGGCCGACCCATGGCCTCATAGAACGGAGCTTTTCTCTATAGGTACTACGTCGCAATTGGATGACACTTTATGATCCACACCCGCGATTTTTGGATAATAAGGCAGCGCTTGAAGACTTGGTTTATGTAACGATATGTGGCCTCCCCGGGGGGGGGGGGGGTGGGGGTGTGGACATACGCAAACACCAGGCGTCGCCATACATGGCCAGCTTGATTTCGGAGGCGACAACTGCGCTAATGTGGCCCGAATGGCGCTATGTGCGCGCCACGCTTACCAAGTATGCATCAGGACCAGTTTGAAAGCAACATGGGAATGCTATTAGCTACCGGTTGGGGTCAACGTCTCTTCACTTCTGTGTCTCCCCACTAGACCGCCATCCCCCTTGTCAACATGTGCACGCTTACTCAAAAGAGCGTATCGGTCGATTTCCCAATCTCCATTCCAGCGCCAAGGCTCTCAGAAACGCTTTGAGAGAACTACTGCTTCTCGGAGTGGACTGCCGGGAAAAGATGTCGACACTCGATACTCGGTATCTCATATACCAGTTCCTATAGCAGTGTCAAAGTGAATCACGTCGCCTGGTTGGCGCCATAACACTGAGACGCGAATGGTCTTGACCACGTCATTACCAGCTGTTCCCCTTCGGGTACGGCCTCAGGAAGGCAAGGGCTAGCCTCCTACTATCATTTCGAAGAGCCACCTTGCGGGGACGTCCAGTGTGTATTGAGCCCATCGACGATATATCAAAGCACCTAGGTATTACCGCCGACCTCATGTTATTACCTACTCTTATTCCAACCAGCAGTCTTGCCGGATTCCTACCGGCATAACGCATATATCGGTTATCCACTGAGGTCAAGGGTAACGCGGATGCGCTCCACACTTCCCGGGCGAGCCGCTGTCGGTTTGCCTTTGGACGATTTCGCAGTTTTTGCCATCTATCTTCATATATACCGACTTACCTCGCGTAACTTCTGTGTTGGGTTATTTCAAGCTCGGTCCTCTTAATCGCAGAATCATATCAACCCTGTGTCAGCAGGATCGCAAGTGGCAGATAGCCGAGTAGCTAGATGCTCACAGCTCGATACGATGTAGAGGACGGCGATGGGTCTCATTAACGAAGAAAGAATGGAATAATGAAAAATATCTGATGCCCAGAGAACGCCAAGCCGCCGCCCGCAAAAACCCCGTCTCGGCGACTCGCTCAAGGCGCGTCGGGGCTTGCTGCAGTCGATCGGAAGATACTCTACAGCTGGTGAGATGCTCTCTTCAGCTTTCCACAGCATGCTCCCGGAATCCTGGCCGTTCCAGGCGCTGCTAAAATGAGGGCCTGCACAGTCAGCTTTAGAGGTTCTATCCACACTACTCATGCATGCGGCTCATGTATGTGGAGTGTCACAAATCTATTCCGATGATCTTACTTCTCCGCATACCTAACCGGGTTTTCGTCCCATTGACTTCCCTATCAGCATCCAGGGGTCTTTAAAGGTTCCCACCCGCGCCATGCAATGCACACTTCTTTTCAGTCAAGCAAAAAGGAAGGCGTTCTGCAACCGGGTGCAGTCCGAGGTGGCCTCTCAACATGCAAAAATTTACATGGGCCAACAGTGCCTCTGCTTAAAATTATAGCCTAGTGCTATACGACACCATTGAAATAGTGACTTCCCACGTGGCATAACCGAGACATACGCGTCCAGAAAGACAACCAGCAAGAACACAAACATCGCGACCCGAACAGTGTTCGCAACGGCGATCCCGCATACTGGCAGGTATGCACATTGGCCCAGTCGTTAGTTTGGCTGTCGTCCGATGAAAAACTGATTGCTGTCACTGGGAGACTCGTTCTGGTATTGGATTCTCCAATCGAACATTCCCAGTGGATGCCTTACCGTATCCGTCTGGCCTTCTGCGATTTGGCACAGTTCAATTTGCTCCATTCAGCTTTGACCCTGACTCCTGACTCGAAGAAGCCGCAAACCCAGGTGGTCACCGTCACCTACAGCAGCCCCAATTTCCATATCCATTTCATGTGCATGACGGGAACGTCTGGATAGCGGCCGCCAACTTGTAGGGAATAGGTAGCAGATGGCAGTACGGTGCTCGGTGCCTTATCTCGAAGAGAGACGATCTTCCCAAGCGTGTTAGCTTCCAAGTTGTCGCTCATTTAATCTGTCTCCTTTCCCTATGAACTTTCCTCAGGACGCACTCGCAATTCCAGTCCTTTTCCACAACTTTCATACAAGAATCCCCATCATCATTTGCTCCATCACCCCTACGTGTCTGACACCGACCTCCGCGGAGTCGAAGTCTGTCATTGGAGCCTCAATATCTTAGCGCTACCACTACAGCAAGCTGTGTTGACCACGCTGGACAAGGTCAGTCCACGAGAGACAGAAACCAGATGACGTATTTTGCTGATATCAGTACAGAATCACGACAATGGACGTCCATGACGTAGGCTCAACTCTGGCTGAGGGCTTCGGCAACGTTGCGCCGGCAGGGCCAGCTTGTGGACACGGCAGCGACACCGATGAGCTGTGTGGCATCCCAGCTGGATTCCCCCCGTGTCTGAGTGGAAAATCTGTCTGGACTGGCGCTCAGTTTCAAGACGAGACGCGCTTCATTCATGTCTTAACCGAGGATCACTTAGCAGAAATCCCTCGTGCACTTGCTCGTTTCAAAGGTAGCGCATGGCGAAATCAATGGTCTCGCGTGCAAGGCTGATGAGAGGTATAGAGAAGGAGTTAGACGGTGACCTCATAAATCGAGATAACTTCCCGCTCCCTACTCTTGGTCCACTTCTAGAGCAGCTCAGTCAGGATGTATACAACGGAAACGGTTTCTGTGTTATCCGCGGCATCAATAAGGACGACTACTCCGTTGAAGATCTCACAGTCATCTGGCTTGGTATCCAGGCGTACATTGCTGATCAACGCGGCCGCCAAGATCACCGAGGCAACATGTTGGGTGGGCCTCAGTCTTCCAGGATGCCATTGGTATGCGCTTACGATCGATCAGTGCATATCATCGGCGACAACTCTTCAGAGATAACCATTGGCCATCACCGTCATTCGAAGTCGCCTATTGTAAGATACGACAGAAAGGACACGCGGCTGTCAGTTCGCTGATTTGTGAATGCAGTCTTTCCACAATGAGGTCGCGGGCGACGTTATCGGCTGGTTAACTCGCAGTGCAGCAGCCTCTGGGGGCAGATGCATCGTTGCTTCTGTTCATGCAATTTACAACATTCTCGCAACCCATCGCCCCGATATTATCCGCACGCTGGCAAAGTCAGACTGGCCAATCGCACTGTAAGCTTCTCGACTTGGGAATAAGAATGCGCAAATAGCTTAATTTAGAGCCACGTCAGGCCACGTTTCCAGTGTCGGCCACTTATCTTTCACCACCAGTCGAGGCTGATGATGAATTTCGGCCGCACCCCTTTGTTGGGTAATGCCGTGCATCCGCGACCGGAACACCTTCCGAAGCTCAGTGAATGCCAACGCGAGGCACTCGACACTGTCGAGGCAATCGCCCAAGCGGTGCAGCTCGAGATCAGAACCCGAGCAGGCGACATGCACTTCATCAACAACTTTACAGTCCTGCACCGCCGTGAAGGATTCGTTGATGGGGCAGGGCCTCGTGAAAAGAGACATCTAGTGCGCATGATATTGCGAAGTTCAGAGCTGGGATGGTCTATCCCCGAAGAACTGAAGCAAGATTGGTACGATGCGTTCGAGGTTGACTCGAGCAAGACGTGGCACCTAGAACCGATGCCCAGTGGCGCCTTCCCGCTTCGCAAATACACCAACTAACTAGAGGTTCCCATAACGCGGTTGCGTTATTTTTCTAGTTTGTTTTCACGGAGAAAAGGGAGTGTCCAAAAAGCCAGACATTCTCGTGGCATATGGAGTTCAAGTAGATAGTTGCTCTGCATTTGGGAGAGGTTGAGGACGACGTGGAAAGTCCATTTCTGTTTCGGTACCTTGTATCCACGTCGCCTCTAGGATCTGATAGATGAGGGGCTACGGTTCCCCTAAGTCAATAGCATGCATGTTCATCAGGTCTTCAACACATGCCCAGTATAGATCAATATTTCCAGATAGGGGACTCCTATTTGAGTAGACTAGGGAAAACGCTTACTGTTTCAACTACGGTACTGGGGAGTCACAAAGTCAAGTAACCGCTGTAGTCTTTACCATTCTGACGCTGGCCTAAGTCACATTTTAGCAATGCTTGTCGGGCCAAATAAGCAGCAATCTTGCGTATCCTGATTATATGCATCTCACCGGTCCGCCATGAATCCGTCATCATATCTAGTCTAGTAGCTTCTGGTCCCCCTCTGCTGCAAACCTAGGTGAAATTGGGTAGTATTAAACGCACATTTATCAATTCAAAAGCATTTCTGCAAAATTATTCTCCCTTGGCAGCTAAGCCGTAGCGGCCTATTAGTGAGATATCATATTGGCGCGCATAGGGGGGCATGGGCAAGGCGCCAAGTAGTCTGTTGTCGGCTAAAAAAGCATTGATGGTGTGGCTCAAAGCCCTTGAACAGCATTTAATGATTTTGACAACCATGGGGGAGAGGCTACACGACGCTAATGCGGCTGAGGTTGATACCAGACAGTAGTCAGATCCGCGGGAGAGTATAAGATCATCCAAGCCAATGAGATCCAACTGGCGCAAACACACACTAGGTACCTAATATGTAACCCTTGTTCAGTCGTGCCCATACGGCTAATGCCGCACCCTCCTTCACTGTGCAGGTGCCCGAAGTTCAATCGAAGAGGCTTCAGGCTTTGTTACTTGACTTTGAGCGGATTGTATGCTTTCTATACGCAGGTAATCTATGTAAGAAGCGAATACATGGCCGGATCTGCCACCTAGCGGCCGAACCCGAACCAACAGGAAGAGGCTAGAAGAGCATCACGTAGCCACGGGCGGCTATCTACTTCGTACAGCTGTTGATACGGGCATAGTGCAGTGGCCGGCCCCCCGTTTTGATATCATAGAAACTAGTCACGTTTACAATTTCCAACTTTTGAAGTCACAATGGCCGCGACTAGTAAGATGATAAGATCTGAATCTTACGCCTATCCAACACTCTGCCTGGGAGGCTCATACCCATGACGCATGCCACGGACCGGCGCTCGGACCCGACTGCTGGGCGTCCTAGGAACCGACTATGATGTGTCTGCGGTGTATAGCTTAGCCCCCGAATCCTGTGGGATATACATACGCAAAAGCCAGCCACGTCAAAGTTATTCAGGGCATGTCTCGACTGCAGCTTCCTTTCCACTTTACCTGATCCATAAATCACTGCTGATGTTGCTTTTATTGTCCTCGGCATTGTCAAAGGGCTTGCTTCTCCACGTCTACATCTCAGTCGACGCGCGGCCAGGTTGACAGGTCACAGCCAGTCCCGCCTACATCTCTAGATGTGCCTACGATCAGCACTGCCATTCCACTGAGCCGTCCAGGCCACGGCGCTGTGTTCAACGGCGCCGTGATGTACCTCATGCACACACCGACTCCCCGGTTGTAGACGTCTCACAAATGCTTGGATACGTCAGGTCCATGCTCTCGGGACCTTACCCTGTCAGCGATAGGGCACTCCGCGTTCTGATCCGTTGCAGGGACCATCAGGATACCACGTAGTACATACACACATATATAGCGGTCCCTTATCTATGGGTGACTTGCGCCTGACGATCGTGCAGTGCAGTGTGGGCTCGAGAAGCACGGTGTTCAGGCGGGCCTCGAGGATGAGCAGCCAAGCCGGCCCTACCCTACCTGTCGTCGGCTGCTACCTACAATTCGGCGGGTCTGATCAAGCATTCTTCTTCCCACATATTACTTATTCGCTCCTTGGGCTACATTGCAAAAACCGAGAGCGGCCACGTCTGGCTGACATCTGCGAGGAGGTAACTTCCGTCAGGGCCCAGAATTTTGTGCTCCAAAGGGTCACAAAGGGGATGCCTAGTTCTGGGTCTAGGTACCTTCTGGCCGTTCACCTGCCGCCCTGGAAGAATGCATCGAAAGAACTGGACGTGGTCACCTGTACAGCTGTCACTGTTCAGGAACCTCGCCTCTGCAACCCAAAAATGGTTCCTGTCAGGAGGGTACTCACACCATACGGGCAGCAGCCACCACGACGTAGGGCGGATTACGACGGACAAGCTCGTATTAGGAGTTGGTACGCGCCATCGTGCGGGTGACCTCCAGTTGACGAGCTCGCTGCAGATAACCGAATATACTGTCTCGGTACCTTTATGGCCGTAATTGCCGGCAGGTGGATAGAGGTCCGACCCTATTTTCACTTCATCGGTATCCACATCTCCACCTACGTCGCCGCTCCCTGTTCCGGGTGGTGCTTGTCGAACAACAGTGCCAGATGATTAATGTTCCGCTAGTTCGCCGTGATCACTCTACGGCCTTCCGTTCTTCTTCCATACGCCGTACGAGAGGCGCGTCGCCACCCAGGTAAGTGGCTTCGCAGAGGGCATCTACATAGTCAGCCGTCTGAATTGAGAAAGGACGGCGCCTTCCAAAAAGGAATTTCCAGGCTCTTCTCTCTTAACTATCCCCCATTCTGCGAGGTGTGTCGTGTCGGATTGTACTCGCACCATACCGGCCACCTCCCCGAGGAAAAGGCCTCGCCAGAGAGTGATCAGTCGGGAACTGGCTCGCTCCTCCCGTACTTCCATCTTGCTGCATTGTCCCACAACGACTATTCCTGCCGCGGAACGGTAAACGCCACTGCTACTCTTGGTCGTGCAAGCTCTCGCGAGACGGGAAGACTTTGTGTCATCACCAGTCACCGAGCAGCAAGCCCCATTAGGGGTCTCCTGTATCCCAACGAGGGGTGTGTTTTGTCTGAGGCAGGAACCTGTCCTCAAGGCCATATTCTCGCTAATTTCTTGCCAGAGTCCTCTATACTGTCGCGTTGCTCCTAACCCACAGGCGAGTTAATGGTAATCATGGGAACGTGGTCGCGACGTTTGTTCGACCGTACCTAACTTGTGGGCATCGAGATGAATGACTACGGTCCACCGAGGAGCTGGTCGCACCTGATATTGAACATATGTGGTGCATGCAGTTTCAGGATGACCTGTATGGTCATGCCCGCCGAGTTCGCGTGGACGTCTGGGTCTTGAGCAGCTAGCCAGACGGGCTAGGCCCTTAACTGGAATCGCCCGGCGACCTGACTTTGACTAGATGTCCATTGTCTACAAGGTTTCGGCGTCTAACTGGTTCATACCCGAACCCGCCAACAGGCTCTAACACGACTGGACGTGGCCTTTGTACGGACGAGATAGTAAGAATTAGCTAACTGTTCAGAATGGTGGCTTCAGTAGGCGTTGTTCAACACGCCGCAACATGCCTTCCTTCGATTTCCCGCGGTGCACTGTACCCGAAGATCTCTGTACGCCGGTTGCACCTCTTCCTCATGAACACGTCACATGGGCAGATCAACTAACTATTTAGGTCCTGGTAGGGAGAGCAACACGTGTTACCTGGATTTCACCCTGATTTTGAGGGTTCCGTGCCGTCTGAACACTTCTGGTGACCCCATGCTGGTTTCTTGTGGTTGCAGAAAGCGACAACGCACTTTGTCTAGTCCGTTCGCCGATGGCACAGATGCTACCATGCTGTAGCGTATGCCCCTTGCAAGGATTCTCGCCATAGGCTTCATATATTCCTGTTGTGCTGCAACGCATGGAGCCGTATGCTCTCAGTGTATCTTGTTACTTATTTAATCCACCATCGACGTTCCTTACTTTTGCGGTGGCCACCTTGCTGCGCTTCTCCGGGGCATATGAAGCTACCTTTCTCCACTGAGCGTGGCGCGTGCATAACACCCCAAGTCGGTGCTGATATCACCGCAGATGTTGATAGGGATGATAAGTCAAACTCCAGCGGCTGGTGGCGATGCTGGTCCGACGTGCTGTTCGCGCCATGCAGCACTCGGTGTTGCGCCCTCATCTCGTTCCTGGACCCTTTCCTACTTCACGCTGCTTTCCTGCCTCCTGCTTGCCCCGCCCTTATCTCGATTGACTAAGACGCGGATCTGTGGCAAGGTAGCAGTATGGTGTGCGGGCATCGTCGGGAAGTCGATGCTCGAGATGCTTTGGCGGAGTCTTCAATTTTCGAGCCACTATGAACCTGGCGTGTAGATTGCATTAACCATGCCATTGGTATCTCAGCTTATGTAGAAGCCCCTGTCCAGCTCCTTGCTACGTTGTTATTACTAAGGGCATAACAGTCGTCTAATTAAGCAACTGTAGGTTGAGACTCCAGGTAGCCCAAGCTGGGCCAGTCCCGTGAGACATTAGACATAACGCGGATTCAGGCCCGTGAACATGACAAAGGCGCAGAAATGTCCGCTCGGGTGACGATCGATGGATGTCAATCTTTAGACCTCTTCTTTATTTCCACCATAACCCCTTGGTGCCCTTGAAGATAGCTCTATATACACCGCAGCAAGCAAGAGACAACGACCGAGTTACCTACAGGGTGCTGAATGTTGCATAATGTATTACGGCAAATTTCCGCTTCCATCTAGGGGGCTGGGGGAGCCTTTGCTGTTATAGCTGTAGAAATACCTACAATTAGCCGCTAGTAGCTGGTGATATTATAAAGGGCTATCACACCCATATACCGCTACATTCGAGTAATAGCCAGTTGAAGTTTGTACCTGATGTGATTTAGAGCTACCGGCATTCAGAATTGGAGTCGCACTGGCCTTCTCGATGCTGCTGTGGAAACGCCAGGGGCCAAGTAGCCGCGTTTACCGTGTGATGGCAATAGCAGAGGATGGCCGAAGATGGTTCGGCCTTTCATCTTGTCATATCCATGGACTTGTTGGGGGTCCTCGAGAGATCCAGTAGGTTCTCCAGAGCGCTCCCTCGTTACCTCCTGGAGTCATATGAGACTGTTGCACAATGAGTCTGTCATTCTACCGGATTCGTACAGCTCGCCGCTCACCGTTACGTAGCTAATCACAGGTGTTACGGCTAAAGAGCTAGAAGACCCCATTCACGCGCAATCTCAAAGAACAGTACAGGAGGTTTGGGGCACGGGACTAGGTTGTCCGGACTTCTGGATATAGTCGAAAGAGATGCCCTGGTCCATGCATACGTAGCATTCCCATACCGAGATCTCGTTCGGAAGGTGGTTCTAGCATTGGACCGTACGATAGGGAGGGAGGAGACCAGGATTTCAGCGAAGTTTCGTGGGGATTCGACGGAAATTGCAGACCTTATTGCGTTTACCTAGGAGAAGTCTGACAAGACTGGACCCCTAAATTTGGTGAAGTTGACCATTAAAAAGTTAAGACTCCCCCTGTTCTCCCTATAGAGAGCACATAGTCCATACATACATGCCTCCAAGGCGTCGCGGATTGGTGGAGCAGACTATGCGATAATGGTCAGTGACGCCTATTCAGTGCCTCATCGACATGGAGTGATTACTGGATGAGACGAAATAATGTCTAGAGATGCCGTCTTTCAGGTGTCTCAAAGAAGCCATGGGGTTCTCGAAATCGAATTCCCGGTTGATACATATCTGAGATCGCCTAATACGCTAAGATGCGTCATAGGCACGGTAACCTGGTACCTTAGGTGGGCGAACGGGGTCCCTAAAGGTGTGTGAGTACAGTATCTGACTTAAGTATCTGCTTAAATACATACCGGGGCAGGGTAGCTTTATCGATAGGGGCGCGCCCTGTCATTACGACCCCTCCATCTCCTCCACAACAGTCAGTCACCTGCGAAACAGCTTCATGACATTATCGTTACGCCTAAAACTGTCATACGATGAACACAATTCGGGAAGCACGATAAACGCGACGAGATGGCGGCGTCAAACGAAGATCTCCAAGTGAGCAGGTGTACCTGCGAGACTGGGCGCAAGAGAGTAAGGTCCCCCGCACACGCCTCCCCGTCTGATTCCCAAAGCTATCATCATATGCTCGTGTTCATTACGATTATGCTCGGTTTGCTAAAATATATATCATGAAACAACAGCATCACCTCCCTAGATCAGTCCACATCCCCTTCGAAGTCTCCCCGACGGTCTACGCGTTCGGCCATGACGCAGCAGACGGCGACAACCATAACATGGACGTGGCAGTTGTTCATGAGGCTGAAGACGAGAATGAAGAAGGAGAGACAGACAGCGAAGAAGAAGAGGAAGGAGAACACGACAACGACGATGACGACGGAGATAATGGTGCGGCCACGGAACTCTGGCTCGGATGGACGGAAGGACCAGAGGACGTTGAGTTGACGAACCCAAATGGTGCATGGGGCATCATGGACGTGTCTGACGAAGACGAGTGGACTGATGATGGGCCTGGTCCCGGTATCGGCGTCGCAGGTTCGAACGAATCGGACAACGACGAAGACGACCAGATGGTGCCACAAGTTGCCAGATGGAGGCTGAACCTCACAGCGCTCTCTCAAGTCTACAACTTATACTTTGTCGCATACAAGAACCAGATCCATGTTTCGAGACCCCGTAGCTGCGTTACCAACGCTCTGCCTGCTACGCCCGACCTCGTTCTCAAGCCTCGGCCTAGCCACATGAGCTTTCTCGTCGGCGGAGACATTGATAGGGATAACCCTCACCAGGTGAACCACCTAATTGTCGGTGATCTTGGCGACGAAGAGATACTTCTCCTCGCATACGATGATGGCGACGTAATCGCATACTATACGAAGCACATTGATAATGCGCTTATCCAAGGGGAGGAGGACGGAGTTGACAATACAAGGCCTGTCCAACCATTCTTCCACGAGAACGTTGCCAAGTCCGCTTGGGGCCTTGCAGTTCACAAGAAATCACGCCTTATTGCTGTCGGCTCAAACATGCACAACGTGACAGTCTTCATATTCGCCTTGACCGGCGATCCATATCATCACATTCCTGGGGCGGACCCAGCCGAGCTATTCAGGAACCTTGTTAAAGATGCATCGGGGAACCTCCTCAATCCATCGGGAACCTCATGGGCCAATCTCGATGAAGAGCAGCGCGTGCAAAAAGCTGCAGCTATGGAAAATGTTGTCAGACGCCGCGATGCAAACTGGCGTATTCTATTAGAAAGTGAGTGGCTTCTTCCGTTGGAGCTTTGCCCTCAATCCCGAGACATGGCGATCAATGTCGCATCAATCCCCATACTCCAAGTTTACGGACCCCGAGGAGAGCTTGGGTCCCCTGCGTAAGATGAGCGACTGCTTATTCCCGGTTTAACAGCTAATTCCTATGGTAACAATATACCGAACGTCGCATTCACCAACGACGCTAATGGCGAAGCGGAGAAGATCGCGGCCGTGGACGTCAGCGGGAATCTCTGGTTGATGGACATCTGGAGATTCGATAAGTGCCCTCACGTGAGAATAGAGCAGATACATCGTAGCCCATCGAACGCGGCATCCCTACGACGTCTATTCGAGGATATCGGGAACCCCCCCAGGTGAGCAAGATTTCGTCCTCTAGTCGTAAGTGTGCTGAACTAATGCGGCCAGACCTCGAGGCTGGGGTGTTCTCGTTCTGCCGGAGAGCAGTTTCCTACCTGTGGAAGGCTTCCAAGAATTGCTCGGTCTGCCGGCAAGCGAGATAAAATATGCTGCCAGTGAGCGAATTGGGTGCTGGATCGATATCAGTGGAGGAATCAGACACGTGAAGAACAACTCGATACAGCACCCGTGGTTGCGACCAAATCAGCCATCGCGGCCTATGTCCGACCAAGATGGGGAACCGTGGCAACCGAGTGCCTGGTTCGATTTTCAGGATCGTGGCTCTTCGCGAACGACTCCGGCCACCCGCGAGTCACAGGGTTCGCCTTCTTCACGCCAACCATCATGCAGACGTAAACAAGTCGGAGTCTCAAGCGAAAACCTACGCGGCAAAACAAAACCGAAGACGATACTCGGTGACGGGAGCAGTATACTGCGCACATACGAGACGGACCTCGAACTTCGGAGTTTCGAGGAAGGTGGGGTTGGCATTATGTTTGAGGGCGCGATCCGCCAATCTCGCCGGCGACAGCTGGTTATCCCAAATCTAGGTTTTATGCATGAGCGCTTAAGTAACCTCCTTCACGTGCCAGAGCTGTCTCTGGTCGTGGCTGCGTCCATGTGTGGCAGGGTGGCGCTTCTTACCTTAACTAGACCCAAGAACGAGAATGTCGCATTCAAGCGGGGTTTCAAGATCGAGGCTATCTTGCCGACTAGGAGTGACGAAGATAGACACTTGCGTCCTGTATGCCCACTTCTGGGAGTGGCCGTTTCGCCGGTTTTCCTTGCAGACAAGAGAGCTGAGACGGACAAGGCGCCGGCCCCGAGACGGTATCGGATCATGCTTCACTATTACGACCTCCGCATCCTGAGCTACGAGCTGAGTCGGGACTCAGCAACCGACTTTCTCTCCGTTCTGTGAGAAATCTACCTAGGGAGGAGGATGGGCGCAGGGGCGGGCTTCATTGTCTTTTCAGCAGCATTTTTTGATACCCCGGCTGGCGATTCGAGTTGGAAGTACTGGTTTTTGCCAGTGAACGGGGAGTACCGGTTCCGTGAGATAGGTGTAGGGACACTTTCAGGGAGGAGGGAATTCTGATGCTTTCTGGTGGCTCATTCACCTTCGAGAGGAATACGCTGCCGTGGCGGAAGACGCCAATGAAATAACAAGTTTGTAGATGGATCCTGCAAAGTGATCTGTAATTATCCCGGTGCTATTAGAGGTCGGGATGCGTTTGCGTTGCGGATACCCATCCTCTGCCTTGTTCGTCCTTCGATATGTGGTGTACATAAATGCTTGGGGGGGCATGGTAAGCGGACTCATAAGATAGGAGAATCGAGGCTTTGAGGCGAACACGGATCAGTGAGAAAATAGAGTGAGGGGATGGCTAGTTATATAAAGCAGATGCTCTGTCGGGGGCCGGGGGCCGGGGGCAAAGACATCATCGAAGAAGCCACAATGGATCTCTTACCTGCATGAGTCTATTATATTCGCGATGCTGTGTCTGTTTCGCTGTTCGGAGTCCCACAACCACCACGAAAAATCGGCATCAACAAGAATAATTCGCACCAAGTATGGCAGAACGTAGTACCATTCAGCGCACCGCCACATGACGGTCAACAAACTTGGGTGTAATATTTTTAGAATAATTCGGTATAATTATAAAGTTTTTAAGCTTTGATTCGCGCTTTCTGTTTATCTAATATAGAAGGATGGAGTTGATGTGGCTTAATTATTATGACTAAAGCCTGCCTCGGTACCTGCAAGGTACAGGGCATACGAGAAAGTCTTACGTACTTGACAAGCGGGTTGGGACAGATCAAGCCCTACAGGCGGGTATCTATTAGTAATTCAAAAAGCTTAACGGCCACCGGCTCTGAGGCTCATTGATCCGGAGTGGGAATGATGTCTGTCGCCTTTCCAAAACCGACTTACGACTTCCTAGGTAGATGTCGACCGGTGCCCAAGAAGTCATCGTGCGAATGCCCGTCGATACCAAGCTTCTCGAAAGGTTGGAAGAGCTGTTCGATCATGCAGGAGCTTGCAAGGTAGGGCTGCTGGGCTGCCAAGACACGATTTCGTTAATGAATGAGAAATACGCCGCGTTCTGATTGGATGATAAGGGGAGAGATAGAGAAAAGCGGTAGTACGTAAAGTTGGGGAACGCCCTTCTCACTGCTCTCCACGACCGTTTCACAACCTGGAATTACCCTGTTCGAGTTAGGATGTCGCGCAGCTTTAAAGGACAGCATGTATCATGACGCTAGTCCGTACGAGGTCTTGGGCCCGAAAATGAAAAGGAAAAGAAGAAATCCTGCACCTCTTTCCAGAGCACACGCTCTCTCCCACCCGCTTCTCGCGCGCGCATGAACCAATGCCTCGTTTGGAAAGCTGCGGTCGCATCGAGCGGGCGCTGCGCCGGGGCGGGGGGGGGTCCGTCGACAGCCGCATCCCAAGGGGCTGGCAGGAAATCCTCCTCCTTGTCGCGAAGAAGCGAAGCGTCACAAGCAGCTATGCGGATCTGCCATACTCCTGTCGCATCCGCGCACTCCGGATTTCGTGGCGTCTGGAGCCGGGTATAGTGCGCGCTTTTAAGTCAAGGCGAGTAGATCTATACCAGGCACCCTAGAGCCATGGAACTCGTTAGGAAATTGTTAAGGCGGTACCCCTCAGAGCTAGATCACATCCAGTCGAATGGAGTTTCGCCCGTGTTGGTACCTACATATGACATGAGGCGCTGTGTACGGGAATCATCAACCGAGAAACAAAAGATTTGAAGTTAATCCCTAGATTCCAAATCCCATCACCAAGCCGCAAGGGTCCAAACAATTGAATAATTCCCGAAGGCCAAACCCTTCTGCACCTGCACATGTTAAGCTCCAATTGGCAGCTGAAGGTTAATAAATCCACGGTTCCGGCGTCTTGAATACCAAGGACAGTATTGTGAGCATGTATGAATGTAGCTGCTTGACATTCAGCCTCCAGTCTCCAGGGCCGGGGCTGGAATTTTTGAATGCAGTCGTCATGGCGATGCCCTGTCGAAGGGAGTCGCGCGACTGGTTTCCGAGAATAGATATCTTATCGAGACTCGGCAGCGTTCTCTATTCGCTGGAGGGTGGCGGTTGCAAATGGTTTCCGCATCTCTGAACAAACGATTGCGTAACGAGAATACGGAAGGGGACCCCTGTGGGAAAGGGCGTTCCCGCGCTAAGAAATCGAAGCTCGAGCCTCGTTCCTTGGGCTTCTTGGCTCCAAGTTCTTGAATGAGATCTATGTAAGAGCCCACTTTAATTATTATCAAACCTCGTCTGGTCGAGATTTGCAGCTTAATGTAAGTGAGTATACTCCTCTTAAACCCTTGACTCGGTCGGTACCTAACGCAGGTATGCATTCCGGACGACGAGAATTAAGACGCGTACGTGCGGACATGATACGATTTTCAAATGGATTTGGGGACCAATCTTCTTCTGGAAAAGGCCATCATGAATGTCACATGTAAGTCGTGCTGTAGGTTAGGTAGTAGCACTTGAGATTTGAGGCTTGTATGCACATCGCTTCACGTAAAACGCCAAGTCTTGCATACCTACATAGCGGTTTTCTCCGGGCAGGTTATCAGTACCCTCCCACCTCGAATTTCCTAGTTCTGCCGTGGCGCCCGATCTCCTGTATCATCCTAGCATCACCTACCTTGGAGCCCACCTGCGACTCCGTACACTCCCGCGCAACCCACAGCGCCCCTGGGCCTGGGCACACGGTTGCGGGAGTCTTTGATTGGTTTTAAGCTTCAGGCTGTTCCCAGATCTGGGTCGCTAGCAACAAGGGTGGGTATAGAGGTGAAAAGACAGAGAGACTGGACCCTCGATGTCAGCAGTACTGACAACGGAAGGTATGGAGTCATATATAATACCTACCCCCCACGAATCCCTGTGGCGAGTCCGAGTCAGCTTGTCCGAAGCTGCTTAACGACTCCTCTTCTCCGGCGGACGATGATATCCCCCCTCCAAGTAGTGCTTCCGTAAATCACATACATAATCCATCAGCTATTCACCGTGCTTGAGCAAAAGGATAAGAGTTCGTTACCAATTGGATACTCACTACCGGCAATATGTCGTGGCAGCCCTCATATTCGTGGACGGGGGCGCCTGCCGAGTTCAATGGCACGGATGCGGCATATGGCGGTGATTCCGGTATGTTCTGGCCTCAAAAACCATGCCCGTCACGGATGCAAGCTCTAACGTCTCGTTCCCGCCCGCAGTAACCGAGAATTTGAACCAATGGTACCAGCCCGGCGACCAGGCCTACATTCTCGTCTCGTCCTGCATGGTCCTGATCATGATCCCGGGTATCGCGTTCCTCTACTCCGGCCTTTCTCGAAGAAAATCCGCCCTCTCGCTCATATGGGTAGTCATGATGTCCTTCAGCGTCGTCATCTTCCAGTGGTTCTTCTGGGGTTACTCCCTGGCTTTCAGCAGCACTGCTACGAACGGCTTTATTGGAGACCTGCGCCATTTCGGCCTCCTCAACACGCTTGCTGCGCCCTCGCCGGGCTCTCCGCTCATCCCGGAACTCCTGTACTCCTTTTACCAGGTAAGTCTGAAGAGTTTCGCTTGGCGGCCGGCGGTGCCCCAGAGGGAAGGTCCGGCGTTTTGCGGAGGGCTGACAGGCTGCTTATTAGATGATGTTCTGCGGGGTGACGGCTGCGCTCGTCATTGGCGCCGTCGCGGAGCGTGGCCGCGTGCTACCCGCCATGATCTTCGTCTTTTTCTGGGCGACCCTCGTATACTGCCCCCTCGCCTGCTGGGTTTGGAACGTCAACGGCTGGGCATTCAACTACGGCGTCCTCGACTATGCCGGAGGTGGCCCCGTCGAGATCGGTTCCGGCCTGTCCGCGCTCGCCTACTCTTGGGTTCTCGGCCGTCGACACGAGAGGATGATGCTCAACTTCCGACCGCACAATGTTTCTCTGGTTACGCTCGGCACCATCCTGCTGTGGTTCGGCTGGCTCGGTTTCAACGGCGGCTCCGCGTTTGGCGCCAACCTACGTGCCACCATGGCGTGCTGGAACTCCTGCCTCACTGCCATGTTCGCCGCTATGACTTGGTGCCTGCTCGATTTCCGCCTGGCGAAGAAGTGGTCCATGGTTGGCTGGTGTTCGGGTGCCATCTCCGGGCTGGTCGCCGCTACCCCCGCGTCCGGTTTCATTCCTCCGTGGGCTTCCGTGGTCCTCGGCGTCATCACTGGCATCTGCTGTAACTTTGGCACCAAGGGTGAGTCGCATTGGCAATAAAAAGGAGATAATAAATACTGACGTTTTCCCCTTGACAGTCAAGTTCTTGGTCAAGATCGATGATTCGCTCGACGTCTTCGCCGAACACGGAATCGGTGGCATTGTCGGCTTGGTCTTCAACGCCCTGTTTGGCGCGTCCTACATAGTGGGCCTCGACGGCGTGAACAACGGCCTGTCCGGGGGATGGCCCGACCACAACTACGCGCAGCTCTACATCCAAGTCGCCTACATCGTCGCCACGTCGGCATACACGTTCGTCATGTCGGCCATCATCGCCAAGCTGATCGACCTCGTACCCGGGCTGCACCTGCGCGCCAGCGAGGAGGCCGAGCTGCTGGGCATGGACGACGACCAGCTCGGCGAGTTCGCCTACGACTACGTCGAGGTCCGCCGCGACTTCCTCGCCTGGACCCCGGCACATGGGGACCCCCACTCGGACGGCCACCGCATCATCCCCCAGCACGGCATCGAGGAGCACCAGAACATGGCCAACACCAACGGCCAGGCCGTCCTGCAGGCCAAGCATGAGCTACAGGCCGAGCAGGAGAAGGTCGGCGCCTCGACGCGGGCGCCGGCGAAGGAGCTGGCTGCCGAGAACAGGGCTTCCTCGTCGACGTGATCAGAAATCGCGCGTTATGTTTTTCTTTCGCCGATATACTCCTTTTTTCTAAGAGAGAAGAATGTAGGACTGGAGCCCCGTTTCTTTTCTTAAGAGACATGTTGTTATTAGTTCTTTTTGATGGGAATCGGTAAGCAAGCGGAATTAATACCCATTTGTTGAATTGAAAAAGTAAAGTATGGGGGACGAGGGATATATGTGTATGGGTCTCTCTGCCCACTGGAGGGAGCTGTGTGATACTGATCTTCTGCTGGGCCTCCTGTTCATGATGGGATGTTGTAGGGCAATGGATGAACAAGCGCTGGAGTTCGTGGACCTTTTCGTGTATCATCGATTCCGAATAGAACCTTCCCTTCGTTCTTGATGTCGTCCCGACATATCATACCTGCCTTTGAACGCGTAACATGCTGCGCTCTGCGAGGGGCTTTGGTTTAATCTAACGACCTAAGAGTAGTGTGTCGTATATTGGTTTCCACCCCCAGTACCACGCTCAACCGCTCTTCAGATACAGCTTCGCGATACGTCTTCCTCCCGGAGGCTGGCTATGCCGCATACATATACTATGCGTGGAATATCACCATGCCGTGGCTACCAATGGCCGCATTCATCTACTTCACTCATCCAACACGCCCGAAGGCCACAGTCGGCTGGCGTATCTGCGGTTATTCGACTTGCTCGCCCGCTCGCTCAGCCAGCCAGCCAGCCAGCCAAGTTCTTCAACTGATAATAGCTGGCGGGTACAGGAACGAAACTAGTCTACATAGCCCGTACCAGACCACCACGTCTAAATCTCGTTCGGAGATAAAAAGGGGAGGGGTGTTTGGGGAAGCGAGAGAGCGAACGCGGCAGAAGGGGGAATGAAAATAAGCAAGGCCAGCTGTGATGTCTCCCATACCGAGAGCCACACAAAACACCACACAAAACACCACACAAAAATCTACGAGTGGCTGTCCGTCTACGTTTTTCCCCCCAATACGCCACCGGCGCCGCGGCTGGTGGCCACCGTCCCATCTCCTTATCTCGCTCGTTCCGTCAAATCAAGTTCCGGTCGCTCGTCCACCAAACTACGTAACTTTACCACGTAAAACTCCAGCCGATCCCCGTGAGCGCCACGCAGCCCTCCCATCTGCCCCATCTATCTCCCTACGTACATGTGTCGACCTCCATACGTACAGACAGATAGATATAGGCAGGCAAGCAGGCAAAAGTAGGTAGGTAGGTAGGTGGGTGGGTGGGTAGGTGGGTATGTCGGT